>JANAVB010018198.1:5050108-5052608 GCA_029216955.1 Iris pallida
CCAGGTAGGTGGAATAATGGTTACGGATGTCCCTGCATTCTAAGAGGTGGAGACTACATAATAGGTATAGGGACCTCTTTCAAGTAGTCCGGTTTTATAGTCCAATTATGGTGGTATATATAGAGGAGTTTTCGTGGGTCTTAAAGGGTTCCTTGATTGGACATCAATCGTTGGTTGCATGATCCTTGGATTCTAATCTATATGGACTGGACAAGATCCCTATTTTAAAACTATTTCTACCAGGCTAGGGTAACCTAGAATAGATTTCAACCCAAGTGGTTGTGTTAGTTGCCAGTCGGGTTGGTTAGCTAGGTTCCTAAAGCCTCAAAATGCGCCTTTTTTGACTTTTGTGTTTAAGTAGCACGAGAAGACATAAGTGAGTGGCACACTAGTAACATGTGCGTAGTGGGCTTCGAGTCGATCACAACCATATGTTGGATCGAAAGATTCGAGTCGAAGTTGAGTTTCTAACTGTAGTCGGGAAGTATACGGGTATTATGGTAAAGGTTATAGCTAGTCCTTTTACCTGCAAGTCGTGTCATAAAATAGGGTACAAGGGAACGTGTTTGAGTGGGACATGATATACCTAGATGAAGGTGGACTCGTCTAGATCTTGTATATGAAATTTGTTGGAAGGTAACAGTTGGTCTCGTGCTCCGAATATTAATGACACGATCGGGGGCACAGAATGATCTAAATGGAAAGTGGAAGTCCATGAGACACTAATTGTCATCCTAGAGGAATCATTCTAATCAATCGATAATCCTTGTATATCCTAAAATTTTTGAAGGCTTACAGTCTACATACCCTAAAGCTAGGACGTAGTTTTAGGAATAATAAGGTCAAAAAAAGAATTTCAAAGTCCGGATACTGTACCCCCACTCTTGTTGATAAAGAATGAGTCACGATATAACGGGATACGGTTGATATAAGTCAAGTCAAGGGTCGTTCCTCAATAATTGAAAAATAAGTGTGTGTGCAATGACACATGGTCGATAAAATAGAATGACCTACTCGTCCACAGCATACATGAGTTGTCGACAGGGTAACCAACTCTAAGGCACATCATATGAAAAGATTTCTAACAATTAGGTCAAGAAATTCTATTTGTGTCAAACCTGCCAGACTATGGTCACAAGGGTTGTAGTGATCATGTATTGCTGTTGACAACTGGTAGGTCATAGTATGACAGGGTATTTAAGCTATGGTATTGGCTAAGCTAGTGACTGTGGTGTTCCAACACTAGTTAGGTCTTAATAATAAAATTTACATAACTAGGACGATACTTGTTGGAAATCAATCTCGGGATGAGTGTCTACCCAAGTCACGGTAAATTATTGTCCTTAGCCTTATCTATTCATCTCATGTCAAAACTATGGGCTTTGGTCGAGGGACGGTTGAGTCAAGGCATAAGGGTTGAAAGTTAAGGCAAGCTTCCAGCAAATAATTAGAGACTCACAATACTTGGTTTCTTGAGAATAGATAGTCTCCTAGGTTGGCATTCTGACTAAGGGTAAAACCCGAATCATTCTCAAATTCAGTTGGCTCAAAAGTCTCAATAGTGGTTTGAGGGTCGATGGGAGAACGAGTAACTCAATCACATGACTGGTCGTTGGTAGCTACACTTGTGCCTACCATTATCATAGCCATGGGAATACTCTGTATCTCTCTACCATCACGAGCTTTCGTCTTTCCAAATCGGTGAAAGACAAAAACAATAAAGAATTCAAGAGAGATGTTACTGAATACAATTTCGTAATTCAAGGGCGAACATATAATTCAAGAAAAATTGTCAATACAGTCGTGGATGAGACCCTAGAGACATCTATATCTCAATCCACGTAGGGTAATTAAATAAAGTGTGAACCAAATGCATCATGGTTGATCAGACCATAATACACTGATTCTGATTAGACAATAAGTTAGCAGGCGTCCCCACTAAACATATGCCTCGAATCAAGCTCAAGAACAGATCAGTAAGCTTGCAAAAACTAGGCTGTAATAGCAGCGTTGGTCAAAATAGTCATGATACAAGCATGCGAGATTTTTGAAAAGAGGCACCAGTAGTTCGAGTTTTGTGAGAATCACACCTTACCCGGTGTTCTTGCTTATACAGTCTTCCTACTATCTTCTTATCCACAAGGACTTGGTCGATTAATGGGTTATGGACAATCTAAATTCCATATTCTAGGTAAACCTATTAGTGTCAGTCGATATCCTCGTCAATAGGTCACAAAGACCACGGAATGCTAGATCGGGAGACGTGCTATCCAACTTACAAAACTTCCACCAATATTGGCTTCGGATCTTATGGAACACACAGGGCACTGTCCTATCCTCTATAGTATCCTTAACTTGTAATCACGTCTGAAGTCATTTCACCGAGGACTACGCCTCGCCCGTAAAATCGGGCTGTGGTAAACCCTTGGTTTCGTGATTCAGATGTGACATGCTATCCGATACTCTACTTTATATTGACACCAGTGTGACTATGGTCAAA
>JANAVB010018198.1:5057608-5072608 GCA_029216955.1 Iris pallida
GACAGGGCGATCCTAGACAACTCTCATGAATATGAAAAAGTGCGCATGGTCAATCAAACGCGCCACCCGATAGACCTAAGTACCTCTAGCATACTATGTGTGTTATTTTCTGAATCTGATTAAAGAAGACTGATTCAAGGCGTAGTCCATCAGCTCTTCTTCAGACAAAAAAAATAGTCACTAAGTGAGATTCAAGGCTGTAGTCCATCTCATCTATGCATAGTATATAATTGCCCAAAATTTTTAACTCATATTATTTTAATTATCATCTCTGCTGTTTCGGAACTTGGTTTTTGGGAGCGATTGTTGTATATTTTATTGGAAAAAACCAACTTCATCGCTCCTACCATTTTTTTTCCTTAGTTGTCCTATTAAATTATAACTAAATGACTAAATTATTAGCCCATTGATTCCTATTAAATTCTATTTTAATTGTTTGTTTGAGGGGATGATTGTATATATATATATATATATATATATATATATATATATATATATATATATATATATGTTGAGAACTAATAAGGGACTTAGTCCCACATTGGAAAATATAATATGTAGAGGAGCTAGACTCCCTATAAGTAGTGGAGTAGCCAATCAATAAAACATAACAATTATTCTCTACATGGTATCAGAGCCATAACCACAAAATAGTGTGGCCGAACGGAAGAACAGACACCTGCTGGAGGTCGTACGGACGATGATGCTGGCTATGAATGTCCCGCAACACTTATGGGGGCAGGCGGTGTTAACGGCCTCTTATCTCATCAACAGAATGCCATCTCAGGTATTGGACTGGAAGACACCGTTGGAGATGCTTACTGGTGCAACCACGTACACTATTCCACCGAAAATATTTGGGTGTGTATGTTTTGTCCAAGATAATAGGCCAGGAGTTGGCAAACTGGATCCTAGAGCAGTTAAATGTGTCTTTTTCGGGTACACGGCAACTCAAAAGGGATAGCATGTTGGAGCCCCGTTGAGCGGAAGATATTTGTAAGTATGGACGTCACATTCAGAGAACTGGAACCATATTATGGTTCGGATGACGGTTTAGCATTTGGTGACACACCTAACACAGAGGGTGTTAGATGTGAGGGGAAAAAAATAAGCCCATCTGTGGTGGTCGGATCGGTCCCATGCCCGGTCGTGGAAAACTGGACGAAAGGGGAAGAGGAAAACTGGACGAAAGGGGAAAAAGCAGTGAATCCGATACAGAAGATGAAGAAGATACATATGTTAAACAGGGAAGCAGCATACAATAGAAAAGAAGCTTCAAGTCTACATAAGAAGACAGCAGAAGTCCAATACTGTGCCTGTACCGTACCCCGTGCCTACTGTACCAAGTCCCTCGTCTACTCCTGCTCTAACTCTTGAAGATGTTGCCCCCGCACTGAATCAATCTGATTCTGATGCGGATCTCTCTAACTCTGATGGTATGATCTCTCCACCACCTATTGCTCCCTTAAGGAGATCTTCTCGCATCAATGCGGGTAAGGCTCATAGTCGTTTCGATGATTATGAACATGATATTGCCAACTACCTGTCTTATTCTAACATTTCTTCAAATTATCGAGCCTTCATTGCATCATTAGACTCTACTTCGTTACCCAAAAGTTGGCAGGAAGCAAAGAAAGATCCAAGGTGGAAAGCTGCAATGATGGAAGAACTTAGGGCACTGGAGAAAAATAAGACATGGGAGCTGGTTCCATTACCCAAAGGGAAGAAAACTGTGGGATGCAAATGGGTGTACACAATAAAGGAGACGTCAGAAGGAAAAGTGCAACGATACAAGGCAAGGTTGGTTGCAAAAGGATATACACAATCATATGGCATCGACTATGATGAGACGTTTGCTCCAGTAGCGAAAATGAGCACCGTAAGAACTCTGGTCTCCACTGCAGCAAACTATGGGTAGAAGCTATACCAGTTAGATGTGAAGAATGCCTTCCTCCATGGGGACCTATAAGAAGAAGTGTACATGGAACTCCCGCCAGGGTACTGCGCTACAGAATCAGACGGAGGGACATCACATGAAAATGTGTGCAAACTAAAAAAGTCGCTATATGGACTCAAGAAATCTCCTCGAGCCTGGTTTGACAGATTCAGAAATGTTGTTACAGGCATGGGATACCATCAAGCAAATGCACATTACGGCCTTTCTTCAGCATACAAGAGGCCACATCACTATACTTGATGTATATGTGGATGATATAGTAATCACAGGTAATGATGAAGTCGAAATTACTAAGCTGAAGTCAAAACTCGCGAAGGAGTTTGAGGTGAAGGATTTAGGAATGATGAGGTACTTTCTAGGTATCGAGGTGTGTGAAGGCGAACAAGCACTACAAATTTTTTACTTATAGTGACGGAAGTCTCTGACGAATGAATATTCAGTCACTAGTAAAAGATTAAAGGATTTTTTGACTTTCATCCTACTTGTTAATATGAATTTGTACTTACATCCCTTTTTTAAATTTTTTTAGACTTACATCCCATTTTTCGTCACGAAAAATATTTATTTTGTCACAAAAAATATTTGTTTTGTCACGAAAAATACTTTTAGTGACGAAAGTTGGGATGTGAGTCTAAAAAAAATAAAAGTGGGATGTAAGTACAAAGTCATATTAATAAGTGGGATGAAAGTCAAAAAATCCCAAAAAATAATCTAATAGTTTTAAATATTTATGGGACCGAGTTGGCGGGATTGAAAAATTGGACGTCACTTTTTTCTCACCTGTGCCATCATTTTTTTTCTTTACATAATATTTGGTCATAAATGGTTTATGATTCTCTCCTCCTCTAAATATTTACTCCTCTAAAATTTTCTCTTCCTCTCCTCCTCCTTTCATCCTTCTCTAGGTCATGAGGATTTCCTTCTCCTTGTAATTCTCTCATCGCTTCCGTTATTTACTCATCTCCTCCTTCTCTAATAATTTTTTGTTTTGTTTTAAAGGTGCTCATCTAGAGAGGTTCAGCGGAGTTCAACCCTTTCTCTTCGACCACTCTAGGTTAGTGGAGTTCAACCCTTTTCCACTGCTTTTCGTCCAGGAAGGAAGTCACATCGGCTCCATGGAGAAATCTCACCGACTCAAGTAAATTTTAAAACCCTAACCATAATTTTCTTTCCCTATTTACGCTATTTTTATATTCTTTAATTGTTGTTTCTACAATTTTCTAATTTTATTTGCGTAGGAATGTGACTATTTCTTTTTAGTGATATGAGACGTTGGAATTGCGACAAAGAGCGTATGTCCAAGCAATGGGACCGGAGACTCAAAATCAAGTACGTGGTCAGGGACTTGGTGTGACGCAAAATCGAGTGCTTTATCATGTTTATCATTAAAATTTAGAAGATCAATTTCTGTTGATGTACAATGTATTTTTTTGTTAATAGCAGACTTAACTTTGTTTTGGAGTATATTTTATTTTTGAGTTGTTTGTCTAATCTGATGAATATATTATTTTTGGCTTCAATTTTTTTAGTAAGAGTCCACTCATACTATCTTGGATGAAGAAATTGTGATTTCAGCAGAATGTGATGGAAAAAAATTAGCTTCTACTTATGGATCAAGTAGTAATGAATGATTTAATATTATTATTAATGACATATCAAACAATTAGGAATGTGGTTCAAAAAATTTATAATTTTATTAATGACCCAACATTAGTGACTGACCTATTAATTACTGATAATTTTATTAATGACCAAACAATAATGGATGATTTATTATTAGTAATAATTGTTAATGATCAAACATTAGTGACTGGCATATTAGTTGGTAATAATTTTATTAATGACCAAACAATAGTGACTGACTTATTAGTTAGTAATAATTATTAATGACCCAACAATAGTGACTGACTAATTAGTTAGTAATAAATATTAAATACTTTTTATATTGAAAGATAAATACTTATCTACGTGGCATGTTCAATTATAGTGACGAATTTAGGAATTCATCCGTCACTAGTAGTATTAGTGTCGCTCGTAGTAGTGACTGACTCTGACTCCGTTACTCATGTGTTTAGTCCGTCACTAATATCATTTCTGACGAAATTCAGTCACTATTAATATATATTAGTGAGTGATCTTCGTCGTAACTATAAGCAATTTTTTTTGTAGTGAAGGAATTGTTCTCTCACAGAGAAAATACGTACTAGATCTGTTGAAGGAGACAGGAATGCTGGAATGCAAAGCAGCAGTCACTCCAATTGACCAGAAGTGCAAGTTGGAAGCAGAAGCAGGAGAGCCAGTTGATCGTGAAAGATATCAACGACTTGTAGGAAGATTGATTTATCTGGGGCACACTCGCCCTGATATCTCATTTGCGGTGAGTGTAGTAAGTCGCTACATGCATGATCCAAGAACGGGTCATATGGATGCAGTATTTCAGATCTTGAGATATCTGAAAGGGACATCGGGAAAAGGGCTATGGTTCAAGAAGAATGGATGTATAGAAATTGAGGGATACTGCGATGCAGACTGGGCAAGCTGCATAGACGATAGAAGGTCTACCATGGGATATTGTGTCTTTGTAGGAGGAAACTTTGTCTCATGGAGAAGCAAGAAACAGTATGTGGTAGCACGGTCTACAGCTGAAGCAGAATACAGAGCAATGGCTTTAGGAGTGTCGGAGTTGCTGTGGGTGAAAGCGTTGCTGGCAGAGTTGAAGCTGGACAAAGGAGCACCGTTACGTCTTCTGAGCGATAGTCAAGCTGCAATAAGTATAGCTAACAATCCAGTTCAGCACGACAGAATGAAGCACATCGAGATCGATCGATTCTTCATCAAAGAGAAGCTGGCACAAGGAATACTGAAGATTGATCATGTTCGCTCAGAAGAACAAGTGGTAGACTGTCTGACTAAGGGTCTTATTTCATTAAGTCTGTCGAAGCTATGTAACAAGATGGGAATGATTAATATCTATCGCCCATCTTGAGGGGGAGTGTTGAGAACTAATAAGGGACTTAGTTCCACATTGAAAAATGTAATATGAAGAGGAGCTAGACTCCCTATAAGTAGTAGAGTAGCCAATCAATAAAACATAACAATTATTCTCTACAATATATATATATATATATATATTATATATATATATATATATATATATTCTATTTCTTCATTTGGGATAAGCTCCTTCCAAGAGGAAAAAATGTGTCTATCAAGACACTATCATTCTTCCTCCCATTCTTTCAAAGTGTTCCTCTTTCAATTTTTTGGGCAGAGCTAAGTCAGAGTCAATCTTCCGGAGTTGTGTACGACGATGGAATACCGATAGAGCGGAGATTTTACCACTAAGAGCATTCGAAAAAGTCTGTACATAGATCCGAATTAACTCTTATGACAGTGCTACGTGTGCGAATTCCCAGAGGTTAGTAACTTTGTATTTTGGTTTATTTTGTGTATAGAATCTTGAAGAAGAAGACAAATATATCCAACAATTTCCTCTACCGTTCGGTTCAAAGATTTAGTCTTCTTACTATATTTCAAGCATGAAATTCATGCTGGGATTGAATGCTTGAAGATGCAAGCATGAAATTCGTACTGAATGATACATTATGCAAGTTATACATCACATATGTGCCATTCATCACCTACTAATTAAACTTGTATGAACAGGTCACTAGTTCATGTTCCTTGTGGTAACTTAGAGGTCCATTTTGGTGACACCTGGCTTTTAAACAAATATGCAAAGTTCCGGAACTGCCACTTTTAACGTGCCTTTCTGTTTGAATTAAGCACTTTCAGAAGAGTTCTGCTTGTATCTCTTACATTCATTTGTTGATAAATTATGCTGGAAACATACAAAGGATGGAGAGTTAACTACTAAATCAGCCTACCGTACAATCTATGAGAAATTACATCAGGATACTCAGTACAATGTCAATGAAGCTTTCAAAGAATAGAGTAAATTGTGGTCCCTGAATCACATCAGTCCAAAAGTGTTACTATTTCTTTGGCGTGCTCTCACCAATTCCCTGCCAACATATGCCAAAATTCATCAAAGAATCTACGACATCGATGCAACTTGTCCTCTATGTCAGGTACATATTGAGAACATTAACCATCTTCTTTTTTATTGTTCAATAACAGGTACATCCTGGGTACACATTTCTTCAATCAATGGCCTGATTCGGAATGACTCCACAATGTCATTCATTGTATCTACACTATTGAAAGAAGGGGATCAGGACAAGATTTCTATATGCTTCTATATTATGTGGCATATTTGGAAGGCAAGGAATAAAGCTATCTTTGAGCATCTACCCATCAATGGAAGGAAAATCTTTGAAGACGCTACTACACTGATGAAGAGACATGAAGTTATCAACAATGGACTTCTCTGCCTTGGTACTTCGTCATCAACATTCTGCAACAATGTTTCATGGATTCCTCCGTCTGCCAACAATCGAAAAATCAACTTCGATGGAGCTTTTTTGGATGGAAGAATGTCTGCTGCTGCTGTTCTTCGTGATACTCGAGGAAACTTTGAGATAGCTTTATCAAAAAATAAGGAGGGAGGCTCACCACTGGAAGCTGAAGCATTGGGTGTCCGTTTGGCACTGAAAATCTGCAACAATCATCATCTTCAAAACACCATTATCGAAGGGGACTGTAAGCCTTTGATTGATTCTATCACTACAATGGAGTCAATTCCCCTTTGGCAAGTTCGACACATCATCGAAGATGCAAGTGTTGCTTCAAAGTCTGATTCAAATATTTCTTTCTCCTTCACACATAGGAATGCTAATCATTGTGCTCACATATTAGCTTCTTATGCTTTGCTTAACAACTCTTCTAACTTCATATGTTCATATGAAGAGATTCCCTCTTGTATTTCAACTCATGTCACACTGGACATGAACTCTATATTTTCCTGATTCTGTTAATGAAGTCCTGTTCAAAAAAAAAAGGACTATACTTAACCGATTTTATGGTATATTTGCAAATCATCTTCCTTAAAGCATCCTACTCTGAAGGAGCAAGTTAAACAGTTAATTCTCACTCTCTTTATACTATGCTGCATGTAATTGCTCTTGCTGGTGCTTGAGTTTCAATAGGCCAACCTCCAGCCTCCTGAACTGTGGAAGAGAGATGGTCATTCTTCATGTTCCAGGAAGACGGACTTTGTCTGCCTTAAAAAACAGGACCCTGCCATTAAAACCATGGTGTACTACAAGTAAACATGGTTTCTATGTTATGTAAAGTTGTTATAGAAGTTGTAAAACTTGTCACAACATATCTTCTGTGACGAATACAGTGACCTCCGTAACTAAAAGAAAAAGTGACGACTAAAACATGGCATTATAAAATATTTCCAACTGTGACTAGCAAACCTTGTCACTATATGTCACAAAACGTTTTCAACTGTAACAAGCAAATCTTCTCACTGATAGTATTTTTTTCGTGACAACATACATCGTCACTATAAATGTTATAAGTGATACACAATATTGCTACAAATAGCATCTTATTGTATGTTTTATATATATATATATATATATATATATATATATATATATATATATATATATATATATATATTGATCCTATCTGATTCGAGAACATGCAACCTTTTATTCTAGAATCAAACATCCTACCGTCACAAATTAATTGTCATGGAAATAGAAATTTTTTGTAGTGAGTGGCTCGGTCGAGTACAACATTTGGGTTTGCATTCTCAGGTATTGACAGATGCATGCAGCACTTGGTTCGAGGTGCCAAATCTCCTGCAGTACTCTCTTTATGGACTAACTCCAAATCGAAGAGTTTTGTTGCAGACGATAGTTTCTTCTAAGGTCATTTGGGTTTTTCGTTACTAACATCATCTTCCTGTTGTAATTATCACTGGCTTTTTCCACATGTTCGTTCTGGGCACATGTTTCTTGGATTATACATGTAAAAAGCTGATGGATATATTACTGTGAATGTACTTCTGCTTGCATATATTCATTTATTTGGTATTGTTAGTTTCTATTACTCTTACCTTTCCTTTTCTCTGGATGTTCTTTTGTTTTGCTTTTGGATAGTTTGTTATTGGTGAGCTCTGAATCTATCGCTTGTTCCTCAAGTTACAATCATACTGTTAAATAAAATATTGTAATTGTTGGAAAATGTTAGAAGGATCACTACAATAGCTGCTGCTATGTAGTGAAGGAAATGGTCCAGGCAATTAGTCTTTAAGGGAGAACAAAGCTAAGGAAAAAATGTGTACTGTTTTATATTGAAAAACTTGTGTGAAATGAATATACTAGTAGCCTTATATAGGCTTGAATCCTCACTAACAGTCACTAAAAAAAATTCAAAAAATCCTATTCTTTAGCAACTAAAGACTAGCACAAAGGACTGGTTCAAAAATAGCAAACGTTTGAATTATTTCTAACATGTCCCCTTAATTCAAACATATCTTATTACTCCCATTTTAGTTCTGAATTTATTAAACTTGCCATCCGTCAGAGCCTTTGTGAAAGTATCAGCTACTTGATCATTTGTGTTGTAGTGCTTCAGATAAACTTCTCCTTTATGCACCATCTCGCGGATGAAGTGATGGCGAGTCTCTATATGCTTGGTTCTTCCTTGATGGACTGAATTTTTAGACATTGCAATTCTTGATTTGTTGTTGCAGAAAATTATGGATGCTCCATCATGATGAAAGCCCAAATCTTCCAGAATCCTTCGCATCCAAATTGCTTAACAAAAGGTAGAAGATGCTGCAATGTACTCTGCTTCTGATGAAGATAATGTTGTTGTGTCTTGCTTCTTTGACATCCAGCAAACAGCTCCAGATCCAAGATTGAACAAAAATCCAGTAATGCTTTTCCTATTGTCCATTGAACCTGCCCAGTCACTGTCACAATAGCCATTCAAATTAAAGTTAGTCACATGAGAATACCAAATACCATAACCTATGGTTCCACAAATATATCATAAAATTCGTTTAGCAGCACTAAGATGATGGTTTGTAGGAATGTGCATAAACCTCGATACCAAACTAATAGAGAACATAATATCGGGACGACTATGAGTCAAGTACATAAGTCCTATAACGATACTTCAAAAATATTTGGGATCAACATCTTCAGTTCCATCTGCAAAACATAACTTCTCACAAGAATTCATTGGCATGTTAGAAACCTTGTAATTCATCATTTGATATTTTTTTAGAAGATCATATGTATACTTTTTTTGTGATAAAAATATACCGTCTTTGGTTTGCTTAATTTCCAAACCCAAGAAATAATGTAAAAGACCTAAGTCGGTCATTTCAAATTCATGTCATTTGCATTTTGAATTCTTCAATCATTATCTTTGAGGAACCAGTATAAATAATGTCATCAATGTAAAGACATACAATAAGAATGTTCTTACCATTTTTGTTCAAATAAAGTGTCGGTTCACTATGGCTTCTTTGAAAGTCATTTTGATAAAAATATACATCTATTTTGCTATACCAGGCTCTTGGTGCCTGTTTTAGTCCATATAACGCTTTCTTTAGCTTATAGAACTTTTTCTCTTTTCCTTGCACAACAATCCTTCTGGCTGATTAACATATACATCTTCTAACAAAACACCATTCAAAAAAGTAAATTTAACATCAAACTGATAAACAAGCCATTTCATTTGTGCAGCAGCTACCAAAATAATTCTAACAGTTTCTAATCTAGCAACAGGTTAAAAAGTTTCATAGAAATCTATACCGGGTTGCTGACCGTATCCTTTAGCAACAAGTGTAATGCATGTGGTTCGTATTACGTATTTTGGAATACGTGTACGTATTTCATTCTGTATTACATGATTCCTTATTTTCTTCATGGCTTGGCTTGGTTATTTTTTGGTTCGGGTTGGCTTGGTTCGGTTTGGGATTGCTTTGGTTCATCATGAACCAAAGGATGAACCCCCTACCTACCACCACCACTACCATTTATTAACCATTCTTCCTTCTCTCTCTTCATTACTCTTCTTCTATTTACTTCTTCACCTACCAGAGAGGGGAGAGAGGTCTAGGCAAGTGCAACTTGCATCATGGAGGAACTCAAATTTTATTGCTTCATTCTCTTCCTTACAGTATTTTAACTTACTTTAGTACTTGGCATTTCCACTTTCCATGGCTAGATTCTTGTAGATCTAAGTTTATTTTATTTTCAGATTTCTGGGGTTTGATCTACTTAATCTTGTAATTTCTAAGTTTTGATGGTTCCATGTTGTAGAGAATCTTGTTCTGCCCCATTTTGACCTGTAGAAGTTCGGATTTGGGCTCCGGATGATGGAGTTGTGGAGCTTGAGGACTTGGCTCTCATGATGTTCTTCTTCTCTGAAATTTTGGAGAAGATGAACTGTGCTGACTTGACCGCATGAATAATTCATGCGGCAAGTGTTCACTTCAGTCGCATGAGGGTCGAACTCATCTAGCCGCATGACTCGCTCAATCCCCAGCCGCATATGCTCTGTACTTCTTGAGCTGCATGAGACGTTACCCGTTTGGCCGCATGCGCCCTCCCAGGCCGCATGAGGACCCGCTCCTTCCAGCCGCATGAATGCTCTGACTTAGTCTCATGCGCCCTCTCTTCCCGCTGTCCGCATGAGAACTTCTTCCCGAGCCGCATGAACTTGGTCCACTTGTAGCCGCATAGGCGCATGACCCCGCTAATCGTATAAGCACATGGCTTCGCCCCTGTCCCTGCCGTATGGATTGTTGCCTTAGCCGTATGCGCTTCCCTCTTTCCGTAGCCGCATGGACTGTTCTCCTCCTGCCGCATGAGCTTGCCTTTCTCTCAGCCGCATGGACCCAATTCATTTCAGCTGCATGAGCTTTAGACCCTCAGCCGCATGAGCTGCTGCCGCATGGATTCTCTCCTTGGCCGCATGTACCTGACCCTATTGAGCCGCATGGGCTGTTCTCTTTCCAGTCGCATGAGATCATTCCTGGCCGCATGTGCTTGGGCCGCATGGCTCCCTATAGCCCTGTGTTTTTTTTTATTATTTGCCCATGTCGTGTAACCCTTTATGGTATATTTTATGTCTATTTTATATCCTTACGCCTTTTGTCCTGAACTTGATAAATCATGACTTGATTGATATGATTGAGATAACAATTGTACATGACATGATGTGACAAGGAACTAGCATGACACGACAGTGACCCGTAGTGGTGCACTCCTGACAAGTAAATATGACATGACCTGATAGTGGCCCGTCGTGGCGCACTCTTGACCAGTACACTTGACATAAAAATCTGACATGATATATCTGATAAGCTGTTACGACGGCTACCTGACATGACATGACCTGTATAATTAATCCTGGACACCGTGGGCGATTGTGCTTGTGCAATAATTCAGTCATATCTTGCATCATGTCTAGGAGGGGACTCCTGAGTACCACGGTCAGGAGTATCCATTGAAATGGACTAAGGCTAATAACTATATTAATACATTAGTCATAAAGAGATCTTCCAGCTACAGGCAATCCCGTTACCTGGGCACGCCTTGGGCTCTGTAGCCTACCGTCGAGTAGGGCACATTTCCAGCAAACTGTCATGTGTTACACCCTTCAAGCTACCTAAGGGTACATTCGTTTCCTGGACGATGTACCCACCTGAATTCAACTCTAAATCTTTTAACCCGGGTAACCTGGATGGACTGCAGGGCTTGTGGCTGTGGAAGGTTCTCACTGCATCTTGCTAGTAACTAGGCTTGTGATAACCCTAGTTAGTTAAAGTATCAAGTCGTAGTTCTTGTTTGGCCGTGAAATGATTGGATGGAGTCTAACCAGTCTAGTCTTGTCCCGATCCTGTTCAAATTACTGCATGACCAGAATGCCTGTATTTATTTTACCGATAAATGGTAAGAATTCCAAGTTCTGTTCAGACGAAGGGTTACAACCCCGGTCCTTATTTTGTTTACGGGTTGTAACCTGGTTATCTGAATAGTTCCATGGTTATCTCGTCGTATATCATTCTGATGTATTTCTTTATTTCCAGTTGTTACTTTTATTTATACTCTTGTGCTAATTGCTGGTTTTAGTTCCTAAGCGAAGCTTCCTTTGTGGCACTTGCTCTTTCTGGGATCTGACCCAGCTGGTTTTGTATGGCCAGATTTTGGAGCAGCTCCAGAGGATCTACCGCTTTTCCAGCCCGATGGTGAACACCAGACGTAACCAGGGCAACGAATAGGTTATTTTTGGCTCTCCCACTTTATTGTAAAAATATTCTTTTGATGCGTTTAGCCGACGAGCACCTGTTTAGCTCGATTGCACTTACTTATTGTCTGCCTACGGGCTGTAACATGATTAACAGATCCTAGGGTTAATCATGTATGACTAAACTCTTGCTAGTCCTAACATTTTGTAACGACTAGCTTCATGATCAGCTGAATATGTAATATTTGGGACGCCTTATTATTGTATATCTAATGATCATATATTTTGTAACATTTACTTACTTGCTTGTGATTGAGACACTAGGCTTGTTCATGACCATAGGCGACTGTTGGCTTGTAGTAAACCCTCATGTATCTAGACAGCCGTGACCGTATAGTGAAATGGAATCCATTTCATATACGTAGCTGGCTATGTCTGCCCCCGCTCCTCCAGTATTCTGGTTCTGGGGCGTGACAACAAGCCTCGTCTTGTACTTGTGTATGCTGCCATCAACATTTAGCTTTGTTTTGAAGATCCACTTCAGCCCAATTGGCTTTTTTATCTTGTGGCAAATCCACCAACTCAGCATGTGTGATTTTTTTCGATAGATGCAATTTCCTCTTCAATGGAATGATTCCATTCTATTGTTTGAGCTGCCTCTTCATAAGAAGCAGGTTCTGTAGCTGTTAATGTAAAGCTGTAAGGTTCATATATGTCTATTAAGGATCTTACCTTTCTTAACAGGTTTTCGGGTTTTGGAGTTATGGGACAGCTTGTAGTGCCTTGTGTTGGAGGTGCAGCAGGTGACTCTAGTTCATGTCTTCTTGAGTCGTCTCTACCGCTTCATATTGCACATCAACCTGATCATTTTCAGTCTATTTCCAAAAATTACTTTCGTCAAATACAACATCTCTACTTATTATCAACTTCTTAGATATAGGATTATACAATCGATATCCTTTAGTCTCCTCACTATATCTGATAAAATGCATTTGACACTTTTCTCATCAAGCTTATGTCATTTTTCAGAATTGACATGAACATATGCAAGTGAACCAAATAATTTTAAATAACTTACATTGGGTTTCTTACCAGACCATGCTTCTAAAGGAGTTTGATTATGTAATGCTTTTATAGGAGATCTATTTAGGAGAAGACTGAAGTGTGCACTGCTTTCGCCCAGAACTCATTTGGAAGATGATTGCCCTTTAACATACTTCTCGCCATCTCAACAATGGTCCGATTTTTACGTTCTGCAACTCCATTTTGCTCTGGTGTATAGCTTGCTGTCAACTGCCTGTATATGCCACTAGCTTGACAAAAAGATTTAAACTCTTTGGATAAAAATTCTCCCCTATGATCTGTTCTTAAAGTTTTTATAAAGTAACCACTTTGCTTTCAACATAAGATTTGAATATTTGGAATTTAGAAAATGCCTCGGATTTGTATTTTAGAAAATAAACCCAACTCATTCAACTAAAGTCATCAATAAATAAAAAAAATACTTACAGCTACCTAATGAAGGAGTTCTCATTGGACCACAAATATCTACATGGATTAAATGAAGTGGTATTCTTGCTCTCCACCCCTACTTAACGAGAAATGATGCTCTATGTTGCTTTCCATAGATGCATCCTTCATATATATCATCTACATTCTCAATGCAACGTAAACCATCTACCATATTTTCTGATTCAATAACTTTAAACCATTAAGGTACAAGTGTCCATAACGCAAATGTCAAAACCAAGAATTATTGTTAATATTGACAGATAAAGCATGATCATCAAGATAATAAGATTTGAGTGGAAACATCTTATTAGTTGTCATCTTTACTATAATAATTCTACCAGACTTGGGATCACGAATTTCACATGTATCATTCAAAAACTTAATTGAATAGTCCTTTTGAGTTAATTGTCCAATACTTAAAAGATTGTGAGGTAAGCCAGGAATATAAAGAACATCGTGAATTTGCTTTTCAATACCTAATTTAGTTCTCACTGTATTGACACATTTACCTTCTGTTTGGACCTGTTTTCCATCTCTAAGTTGCACTTGTAGTTTCACCGATGTTTTTAAAGACCTCTTTCATACCTGTCATGTGATTACTGCAACCACTATCCAACAACCATATATCATTAGTATTTTCTTCAGCATTAAGACAAGTCACAAAAAGATTAGCATCTTCATTTATTTCTTTAGTTGCATTGGCTTGATGCTTCTCTTTTTTTCCAACAATAATGCTCAATATGACCATATTTGTTACAGTAATAACAATGAATATTTGAGCTATGATTACCTTTCCAATTAATTGAGTCTCCTTGACCTTTGTAGTTATTTGAGTCTCCTTGATCATTATGATTTCATCTTCCTCGGCCTCGGCTTCGGCCTCCCCCTCGACCATGATATCCACCTCTTCCTTGATATCCGTAGCCTCCCCTCCCAAAATTTTTGAAATATTTTTACTATTTATTTTGATTTAAATGGTGATTTTAAAATTTGTTTTTATAAATAATTATTTAGTTAATTAATACGGTAGATAACTTTAGCCATAGATGAGTTTAGAAGTACCAGACGACTAGGAATCATGGTACGGATAGTGCATTGACGTGCTTTGACTAGTGTATTAGCCCTGGTAGGGAAGGCCGAGCCATAGTGACATTCTAACTAAGAAAACCAGGCCAAGTTGCGACTTCACTCCTAGAAATAGTTAAATTGTTATTTATTTATGTTATTAAATATTAGGAGACCCGGTTGTACAAAACTAGCCCGGACTGGACTCGAACTGAGCACAAGCCCATGTGAGCATGTAGTGAGACCAATACGGCCGTATTGACATATTTTGATAAGTGCAA
>JANAVB010018198.1:5077608-5080305 GCA_029216955.1 Iris pallida
GATACCCTTGTGCCAATATAGGGTAGAGTACCTGATAGCCTATCACACTGAATCACGGAACCAAGTGTTTACCGCAGCCAGAGTATACGGGCGAGGCAAAATTCTCGGTAAAATGACTTGTGTGATTGTCAGTTTAGGATACTATAGAGGATAAAAATGCCCTGTATGTCCCTTAAGACCAATGCCAATACTAGTGGAGCTCTGCAAGTGGTAGCATGCCCTTCAACTTAGCATCATGTGGTCCTTGTGATCTATTAACGAGGTAATGATGGCACTAACAGGTTACCTAGAATATAGAGTTCAGAAGTCCATAACCCATTAGTCGACTAAAGCCTATGGGTAAGAAGATAATAGGTTGACTGTATAGGCAAGAAACACCAGGTAAGGATTTTAATTCTCTCAAAACTGAACTACTTGTGCCTCCTTCGCAAAAAAAAATCTCGCATACTTGATTTTGACTATCTTGACCAACGCTGCTATTACAGCCTAGATTTTGTAAGCTTACTCTTTTATTGAGCTTGATTCGAGACATGTTTATTGGGGACGCTGCTAACATATTGTCTAAATCAGAATTATTGTATTACGGTCTGATCAACCATGATGCATTTGGTTCGCTCTTCATCTAATACCCTATGTGGATTGAGATGTAGATGTCTCTAGGATCTCATCCGCGACTGCTTTGACAATTCCTCTGAATTATACATTCGCCTTTGAATCACGTAATTGTATTCAGTGACATCATTCTTGAACTCTTTACGTTTTTGTCTTTACTGGTTGGAAGGATGAAAGCTCGTAATTGATAGATAGATAGAGTATCCCCATGGCTATGATAGGGGTATACGCAAGTGTAGCTACCATCGGCTAGCCCTATGATTGGAACCTTGCCTTGAGTTACTCATTCTCCTCTCGACATTCAAGCTATTATTGGGACCTTCTAGCTATTTGAATTTGAGGAACGATCCTTGATATGACTTATATCTACGGTATCCAGTAACACCGTGCCTTATTCTTTAGTAATAAGAGTCGAGGTACAATATTCGGACTTGAAATCCTCTTAACCTCTTTATTCCTAAAAACCATAGCCTAGCTTCTAAGGTGGGTAGACTGTAAGCTTCAAAATTTTAGGATATACCAGGATTACGATTGATTAGAATAATTTCATTAGGATAATAAATAGTGCTCCATGGACTCCCACTTCCCATTTAGATCATTTTGTGTCCCCGATCGTGCATTATATTTGGAGCACGAGACCAGCTATTACCTTCCAACAAATTTTATATGCAAGCTCTAGACGGTCCACCTTATCTAGGTATATAATGTCCCACTCAAACCCGTCCCTTTGTACTCTATTTTATGGTAATTTTAGGTCAAAAAGGACTAGCTATAACCTTTACCATAATACCGGTATACTTCCGACTTCCACTAGAGCCTCAACCTCGACTCAATTCATTCGATCCAATATATGGTGTGATCTACTCGAAGCCCACTACGCACTGCCATAGTGTGCCACCCATTGAGGTCTCATGTGCTACTTAAACATAAAAGTCTCGAAAGGTGCATTTTTGGGCTTCATGAACCTAGCAATCAACCTGACGGGCAACTAGCTTAACCCCTTAGATAGAAACCTATTATAGAATACCCTAATCTAGTAGGAATAGTTTTATCATTGGAATCTTGTCCAGTCCATATAGATGCAATCCAAGGTTTACCCAACCAACGAGGGATGTCCAATCAGGAAGCCATTAAGACAGTAAAACCCACCCATATATGCCACCATATTGGACTATAAAAATGAAACTATTTGAAATAGGTCCCTGTACCTATTGTGTAGTCTCACTCTTAGAATGTGCATTCATTCGTAACCCTTATTCCATCTACTGAAAGTCGCGATACGATATTGTAATGCACTTATCCCTTGCTCATGTGTTAAATAAACACGGAAAAGATCACAATTTAGATTCCTCAAATTCCATTCCATTTTGGAAACCTTGTTTAGAATTCGAGAATGGAACTTTGTATTGTCCAGATTGCAAGCTCTCCTAAAGAACGAATGTTTCTTAGATTTAACCAATGACTAGACTAGAGTAGCCAACCTAGCAAATAAGTCAACGGTTCATGAACTCTTCCTATCTGTATCATTGGATACTCTCTACGCTCTCGAAACTTCATAACTGCTCTCGATTACTCTTCCTTACCTTTCTGTCCTTCCTATTTTGGAGCGACGAATAGTCATGCTTATTAGATTTTATCAACATTTCTTAGCCACTTGCGTAAGTTTATTGCTTATTAAAATATGGTTTTGATAGATAGGAGCGGATATAGATACCATATGCCTAGATAATTGTTGGTAGGATTGTTAGCAACTAGTTAGAAGATTATAGATTTTAGTATGTGAGGAGTAGTGTGACCAAAGGTGGGTAGAAGTCCTCAAGAATTCGTAGTTACGAAATGGCTAAGAGGAGGTATAAATAATTCTGAGAAATAAATTTGAGAAGATTGTGGTAATAGTGGACTTATTCTTTTATTTTTGATTGAATTTTAAGGAATAATTATGAACTAGAATTTCGAGGACGAAATTTTTTAAGGTGGGTAGATTTGTAGCCTACCCTCCCGAAATTTTTGAAATATTTTTACTATTTATTTTGATTTAAATGGTGATTTTAAAATTTGTTTTATAAATAATTATTAGTAATTAAT
>JANAVB010018198.1:5081046-5093546 GCA_029216955.1 Iris pallida
TATATTTTTTTATATATATATATATATATATATATATATATATATATATATATATATATAGTATATGTGTGTGTGTATATAAATATTATATGTGTGTAAATAAGTGTATATATGTATATATATATATATACACATAAGTGATTATATATATATGGATATATATATTTGCTAATATAGA
Source organism: Iris pallida (assembly GCA_029216955.1). NCBI lineage: Eukaryota > Viridiplantae > Streptophyta > Magnoliopsida > Asparagales > Iridaceae > Iris > Iris pallida. The sequence goes on from JANAVB010018198.1 coordinate 5,081,225, forward strand.
AATAGAAATAGTAAATATATGTATATGTGTGTGTATATATATATATATATATACATAGGTATTTATGGGTATATATATGTCATATATATATATATATATATAATATATATATATATACGTATATATATATGTGTATATTATATATAGAAGGGAACCCAGGCCCGAGCTCTCCACAGCCCAGGCCTGAGCTCTCCACACATTTCAGCTAAACCCCAAACAATCCCCGACTAAAGCACCCTCAGCCTAGGCCCACGGCCTATGAGCCCAGTCGAGCTCAGGCTGAGCATTTCCAAACCGAGCCCAGTCGGGCCAGGGCTTAATAGTCGCTCGGTTACAGAGTATATACATAGAGAGCGAGGAGGAGATCAAGAAAACATGGCACCTAAACCCTAAACCACGAAGCGCCACGCCGACCTCCTTACTTGTCGACCCTCCCCGACCCTAGGAGCGCCGCCCGCCGCCGCCGCATGCGGCCAAAGCCACGGACAGACCCGCGCGCGCGTACGGGACGCGGATGGAAACAACAGCACACAAGCAGCAGAGGTGCCACTTTGTCGCGGGAGTTCTTCGCACACGGTGGATCGATTCTCGAACCGATTTATTTGGTAAAATCCTAACCCATACGACTTCAACCTCCTTCTATTAGTTTGGATTTAGAAGCCCTAGGTTGCTCGATAAATCGACGCAAACTTTGCCGAAAAACTGCTTGTAAATAGTTTGAAAACTGTCCCAATCACCTGTTTTGGAAGACAGTTTAGGAGCAGAATATTGGTGATTTACAAAATCCACCTGAAGGCATTCATTAACAACATGTAGGGCTAGAGAACCCTTTTTACAGAAATTAATTTCGATAATCGTGCGCCGAGAAATCGGTTTCCTAATATTGAGAAAAATCTGTTTTGAAAATCACGAAAACCTCTGATACCACGTGCGTCCCGCCAAACCGAGCGACTTGGTCGCAAACCACAAGCATCGAAAGGTGCGTAATGGCTTCGTGGTCGTGTGGGCTTTGACGAAATTCAAATTGGTCGCGTGTGCGCGACGAATTTGATGCGTATCCGTCGAAATTCACCGTATCGACCACTTTGCACAAACTCAAATTACTTTGTGCACGTTCGTCAGATCGAGACAAAACTTGCGCCAACAAGACTGTATCATTTTTTTGGTCCTATATGCCAAGTTTGGTCCAATTCTGAGATAGTTGAATCGGACGCCGTTTTGCAGGCCCCACGGTCCGACTCAACGGGCGATTTTGTGCACGGCCCGCCGGAATCCAACTCTGAACATACGGTTGGGTTCGTATCAGAAAACCGGACCTGTTGACATGTAGTTTGAGGACTTTAGAGACCGTTGACTCTGGTATGCATTTCGGTGCAAACCCGGTCCAACGGCGGACACCGTTTTGACCCAAAATTACCGTTTTGCCCCTGTGTCCAGAATTAGACTTAAGGATAGGCAATCCTAGCTAATTTGACTATTTTGAGAATGTTGGTACTATTTATTTTAGCATCTGGAGACTTTTGCATGTGTTGACTGATTGTGGCTCATTGAGTGGTATAGTATTATTGGTTTCTCCAGCTAAGAACCTCAGGCAAGTGCACTTTCTGATTGCTTTTCGATTCATAGTAGTCTTTCCATTTCATGTTTATACATATATCTTGCTGCTTGTTGACACGCTCGTCACACGGAGTAGTCGGGAGGGGAAATATCTTAGTAGACATGTGGACTACCCAGAAATATCCCCCGTGTCTTTCGTGAATGCTAGCAGCTGCACACGGCACGTGCAGTGTGCCTTATTTACCCCTAGCCTTTCACATGTTAAAAAGGATATTTTACACCACATAGGTAGTTGTCTTTTATTTTTCCTTTTATTCTCCACCGTGCCATGTCATCAGTTTTCTTCTAGTTTTATCTCTCATATGTTATTTTCATGTCTTGTTAATTCTATTGTATTTTTGTATTGCCGTCGGTTTGTGTACTTGTTCCATTCCGGACTGGAAACCAATATTTTCAGGTTTAGCCGTGATCACTCTTAGCACTGGGAAGACATGGGTATGCTGAGGCCGACCTAGATAGTGGAACTAGTTATCATTCTCATTAATTGTGAGAATATTGTATTTTCTTTTAAATTTAAATGTTGTAAATGTTGTAATAAATTTAGAAATGTGAATGAGCAGCAAATGTTTTTTTGAGCATTTATTTCTTGCGGACTTGACAGCGTTCTACCGCCGACTATGCGGCGTAGGCTGGCTTGGACACGTCTCGTATCCGAAAAAGCGGGTGTGGATCGTGACAATATCCACTTCTTCTTCGATGTGTTCCTCTAGGCTTGTTTGAGTTTTCAACTCTTGTTTGGAATGCACTTTCAACGCTCTTTTCTACTGTCCTGTTTAATCTTTGTTCATGTGCTAGAAGAGAACTTGTTAGTGCACTAAAAGAATAAATAGATAAATCTTTTGATTCCTCTATTACAGCTACCACATGATCAAACTTAGGAACAACAATTCTCAAAACTTTTTTTACTACCTTGTTATCATTAAACTCTTCCCCAAGAGTTCTTAGCTGATTAACAATAGTAGAAGCTTTGGTACAATAATCATCAATTGTGTCTGTGTCCTTCATACATAGGTTCTCAATTAAACTCACTTCTATGAGTCTGACAGATTTTACCTTACCATCACCTTCATATTGTTGCTTCAAAAAATTTCATGCGTCGTTTGACTTGACAGCGTTAGCAATTTTTAAAAAAAAATAAGAGTATTTCACGGCTTATTGTAGTATGAGTAGTTCCTTCGCATCTTTCTTCCGAAGTTCCTTCATTCTCGCAGTCCTATCTGTATCTGCATAACCATTCTCAACAAATTCCTAAAGATCTTGTGAAATAAGAAGAGTTCTCATTTTAATACTCAAAAATTCATAATTCTCTCCACTAAATACCGGAAGCAAATTTTGAGAGAGATTAAACCCATTTCCAAAATACATCTTTCTTCTAGCTTCTGGAAAAAAAAAATTAAACAACCAAATCTTTTCTCTTTTTTTCAAAATGCAAAATACCTTTTCTTCAATAAACTTACTAGAGCCACTACTGCGAGCAAGCTTCCTACGATGAACTTCTTGCTTCCAGCTTCAACAACGAACCCGGCGCTCTGATAACAAAATGTTGGAAAATGCTAGAAGGATCACTACAATATATAGTTACTGCTATGTAGTGAAGGAAATGGCCCAAACAGTTAGTCTTTAAGAGAGAAGAAAGCTAAGAAAAGATAAGTGTATTGTTTTATATTGAAAAACTTGTGTAAAATGAATACACAAGCAACAGCCTTATATAGGCTTGAATCCTCACCTACAGTCACTAAAAAAAATTCAAAAAGACCTGTTCTTTATCAACTAAAGACTAGCACAAAGGACTAGTTCAAAAATAGCGAACGTTTGAATTATTTCTAACAGTAATATGTATTGTCTAGAATGTAAATAATTTGACCGAAACCGAGGCTGGAACTTGGTACAATGTGCTTAGGACAATATTTGTCCCGCGCAAATGCTCACGGTTTAATGGCAACTTAGTCTCCCAGATACAACGTAACTCCTCCTCCGGTAGCAGCACTTCAAACCGCAGAAACTGGACGAAACAATTAGAAAGTCCCTCTCTCGAACGAAGTACTTGAATGTATGAATTGTTTGCATAAATCAATCAAACTCTCATAGAACTATGCAAAAAAAAGGTGAACAAAGACAATGTTTTTGAAGGGACACATTTTTTCAATAGACAACCATTGAAAATTGGAACCACCTTTTCTAATAGACACAACCATTAAAAATTATTCATTAACTTCTGATTATTTCCAACACATACAGCTCAAGAGGAGTATATAATCCTCTTGTAGTATTTTGATAGCGAAATTGCTAGTTGACTACAATGATATTGTTGGACCAATTTCGAATGCGGCTTCCTATGTAAATTACATAGAAAAACTTGAGCTTGAAAGGCACCGGAATCTCTTCAACCAACCTTCTGAGAATCCTGAAAGTCACCTACAAAGACTGAAAACTTTGTATATTTTTTTATGTCGACCCTCGAAAGAAATCGATAGCGAAAATATTGTACGAATAAAGTACCATCAGTGATATTTGCTATAATATATGAACATGTATTGGTGTGATAAAGATGGACCTATACTTCTTAAACTTTTATTGACAAGTGACATGATAGGTTTAATGGGTCAAAAGAGAGCCATGATTAAATAAATTTATTAACCATTTGACACGACCCGATCCCAATATAATGGGTCCAGTCGGATCATGCCCAGCCTGCACCGTTGTGAGACGGCAGCAGTAAGCTGTATCAAGCAGTGAACACAAGCAGTACAAATGTCTAAACGAAAAATAAAATATTTTATTAAACATTCTGAAGTACAGCTAAAGTCGAAGAAAAATGAAAAAAAAAGCAAAAGTATTCAACATCACAAAGGTTTGTTTATTACAACTTTAGGAAAAGTGAACTAATCAGAAAAGGGTGCAGCTAGGACTCCTGGTTCCTCTGCCCTGCTTCAGCTAAGTCCTCAGAACCCAAGTCGGGCCCATAATAGGAAGTGTAAGCCAGCTCATCATCGTCGCAGTCACCCAAATATGTGGGATCTCCAGTCAGGAGGGAGCAAGAACATATTTCATCCACATCTAGCAATTATAAATTAATAATAAATGTAAAGTGTGAGACAGTTAAAGAAACAATATAATTTTTTTGTATTTAATAGTAAAAAGACCAACAAGCAAGATGATGTCAATGTCCAGAATGATGCAATGCTAAGCTAGTGTTTGAGTATATAACAGGGCCTGTGACCGGCTGGGATAGAGGTAATATGTATACTAACGTTTTGACCAAAACGAATAGTATACGGTACGGCTCAACCCCCTGTGTGGTAGGGATTAGAGCGAGACGAGAAACGAGCGAGATTTGGCTTTGGTCACAGACGTTATACTACTCCCCCAAGCAATCCCCAAGTCAATGAGTCAATAATCAATAACCAATAACTAACATGTCAAGATAGCCATCCAACAATCCATCAACCTATGTATAGTTCGAGAGGGATCTACGGTGAATCAGTGTAACTATACTATATATAACTAACTGATGCATACATTTAATTATCAAAATAAAACACAGACGTGGAATAGATATGAAACTTGCCTTAGAGTATTACTTGATTTGGCAGCAACCAGAAAGTGACTGCTAGGGTTTACAGATCCGAACCTACAAGATCGTAACACCATTTTTATTAACCAGAATTATGCCCTAAATCTAAGGTACAAAACTAGGCCAAGTCTACAGGTTGGTGATCCTAATTGGAAACCATTTGTACATAAAAATAGATTTTGTTACTAAACTGAAATTAATATATAACCGTTTAAGTAAATATAGGTTTTGTCGTAAATAAATAATTATTAAGAAAAATTACTTTAAAATGTATTTCTTTGAAATTAGTAATTTTGTAGGAAAATAGATTTATCTAAAAATATATTTTAAAGTAGAATTTATTTATCGAGATTAATTAATAAAATAGCAATTAATGTATAAAATACATTTTCTTACCAAAATAATGGTTTTAAGTTACTATAAAAGATTTCGGGTTTTATTACTAAATACCATTTACCAAAATAATCATTTTAACACATAATTCGTTTTATAGAAATTAATTATCTTCTTTATTAATCTATTTACCGAAAACCTTTTCGATTTAAAAACATTTAAAAGAGAATTTATAATATATATATATCATTATCTATTTGAAATTAATTTTATTATATATTTCTAACAAAACTTTTACTTAAAGAATAATAATTATAATCCACCATTTATTAACTAATGCCTAGATAAAATAAAGACTTTTATAAATAATCTACTAAATGATTTCTAGGTTTTTAGATATACATACAACCAAGTTTATAATCACAAAATTAAATAATCTAATTCATAAATCTATATTTTAAATTAAATAAATTAATTAAAGTTATGCAACCAGCAATCTAAACAAAGTTTCCTAAAAGGAATTTATTACCAACATTGCTAGTAATAACACACAGAAACTAAATAACAATCTACAGAAACTAATATTAATCTACAGAACAGTCTCTAAGGCCAGAAAGTGAAATATGGGTTCTGTGAAGAATGACAGAAGGAAAGGGAAAAGGTTTACCCAAGGCTTGCACGAAGGAGTACCGAGGGAAGGCCTCGGACTCAGAATGCACGTGGGCACGGGCACGGACATGGACACTGACACATGCACGCGGACGGCACGAGGACGTACACGGGAAGGGCCGAGGGCACGGGTTCTGGCACGGGGCACTATCGCAGGAGCGACGCAGGGACGGGCTCGGAAGGTGAGGAAGAGGGGTCTAGATTCAAAGAGGACGACGAGACGAACGCGACGGTGGTCTCGGATTTGGATTTGGTGGAGGGGGGAGAAAGTTATGGAGTTTTTGGTGAAGAATAGAGTTGTGAAGGTTCTGTGATGTTTCTGATGGGAAAGAAAGATTTCTGAGTATTATTACGTGAAGGAGAGGAATAGGGGTGAGTGACGGGTATTACGTGAAGGAGAGGAATAGGGGTGAGTGACGGGTAAAGTGGATCGTGGGAAGATTAGGGCACGAGTTAACATTAGTTAAGTCAAACGGATTTGGGTTCAGATTGGGTTGGTAACTGGTTTAGGCCTAAGTTACATATTAATTAAATACACAAAAAAATGGGTCTTACAACCTTCACTCCTTAGAAAAATTATGTCCTCGAAATTTAAGGATATAGATAGATATAATCAAGTCTCAGCAAGCAAGGGCATTACACTCTTAATTGTCTCAAATAAAACTATGTTAGCCGTCCCATGGCTAATCTACAATGGAAAAATATTTTGATCAGTTCATCCACTCTTTTCCAAATAACATTCTTCCCTCTTTAGAACACAGTCACTATCCACAATTATGGATTTTCTGTTTTCATCTCTGAATTATCAATCACCGTCATAACATTGGAAAATTTGTCTTCCCACCTTTTCATATAATATTTTCTGCAATATATTTTGTACTTCCTTTAGCTTGCTAATATATATGCAAAATTTAACTCTATGTCATACCACAATATGTGTTCCAATCATGTTCTTATATTTCTTATTCATTCTTGACCAAAATATCATAATTTGGTACACTCCATCTTGTCGTAATACTCTAGTATCAAGCCTCAGTAACCCAATATCATATTTAAAATCCAACATCACGCTTCTATACTCCAATTTGTCATGATTAGTAAAAAAAAATTATCATTCCTTACTCATATATGATCACTCTGTAATTTATTTAGACGTCCATTTTCATCAACATGTATATATCTTGATTCCATATCCTCATTTACATATTTGATCCCGAATTCTCAATAAAATTTAATTATCCTGTTTAAGCTCGAATCCTTCATCTTGATTTTACTGTATCATTTTGACCAAACTTTTTTTCTGACAAAAAAATATCTTATTACATCTCCCAACCTTGTATTATTTACAAACCTTCTATCTCTGATTTCTGATTTGTAAACTTTTGCACCCTTCAATTCATACGATTGCCATCCTTAATTAGTCACACCTTAAGTCCAAAATTTCTTGTTTCGGTCGTCCTTTCTATATCTTCTGATTCATCATGCATCTTCCTATAGTGCATCTCCATGCTTGTCATTTAACAACCTCTAATCTACAATGTCAATTTGCTTGGTATTTACATCATTAATTATCCCTTCATTCATTCAAATCACAAGTGTTCATGTTTATCTCATCTTTATCCCAAAACTCATATACTCCATAAATCCTTTCTATAAATCATTCCAGATTTAAATCATCAGACACGAACGAATTCTAGGCATGATCTCAAGGTACAATAATAAAATATAGGCACGATCAGAATTATCTATATATATTCTGAGATAGAGTTGGAATACTGTTGTGGTCAAAATCATTTTAGGTACGATAAAAATCTAGGTACGATTAAAATATGATCATAAAATAGGGGAAAATCAGATAAGGTCTCGTGAAACAGAAAAGGCAAGAAGGAAACGAACGTGAACAGTTTATTGAAAAGGCAGAAAGTAATAGAATCTTCTGAGATCATGGACTAAAATTCCAAATCAAATTAGAATCGGGTATAAGGGTTTGTGACTCAGGAAAAAAAATCAACAAGTTGTATGATAGTAGGATAGCGAGGGTGATTAGAATAACACAGCTATGATAGAAATGTAGTCAGATAGGATATTTTTATTGAGGACTTAGTGATGATCAAAGGGAATAGAGAGAATATCGTATCACTATTTCCAAGGTCAACGGATATAATATGCATGAAAAAAAACTTACAAGATAACCATCCTATTAATCCCCATGGAAAAACCAATCTCTAACTCGCTAAACTAGCTGAACTCCCAGTATCTACAGAAAACTAAGACAACTGTTTAGGTATTAAAACTAAATCTATTTGGAATCATAAATCATCTAAATCCATTTTTTCCATCTGTATGCCAAATGTATTTCAATTTCAAGTAGTTCTCTCGATCAAATTATTTTACGGATATTAATTTCCAATTGTCAGTCATTCTTCCAAAACTGACTACATCAAAGTTCACAATCTTCACTTGTCATAGTAAATACTTAGAAAATTATTTAAAGTTGATCCATGACCTATATTCGAGAATTTTTAATTCTTGAAATCAATTGACAAAATTATAATCACTAATCAAATTTTAACCTTTAACCATGCACCTATCAATCGTTCTCATCCAAACACATTAGCAAAAATATCACAAAATCTCAATCCTTCTTACTATAACTAATATGAGTCTCCAATGTTTAGTAGAAATTGTAAAACCAATTGCTCCTTTCCAAAGTTGCATGCCAATGGTCTTATCTCAATTTCTCACTACTTATTCCTTCTCTAGAGCTTATCATTACATTGCTTGTGTTATTCCTTTTATGGTTATATCCGTCCCTTCTGGGTACAGTAGTCATCTAATCATAAAAGCTGATCCCCGTCAAGTGTTCTTTTACTTAATCATCATATTCTCATGTTTATATATTATCCAAATTCACTTCCTCCATGGGGGAACCTTACCAAAATCTAGACTTTTCTCACTAACTCTACCTACGACTTCCTCTATCTTCCATAACTCTTCCTTTAATCATAAAATTCAAAATCGTCAAAATACCTAATGCTTCATCCAAAAGAATACCAAACTCTATTCTTCCAAAACTTAACTTCCATATGTTTGCCAAATTCTATCTCAGTAATCTTGCATAATTTCGTTCTATAGTTGAAATCCTCAAAAAATTTTGATTCCTGAAATCCTATTATTTTATCCATGACGAGGTTTCGTTTGTCAAAATTATTCCTTGGTTACCCATGATACCTATTTATGACCCCTCTTATCATAGTCTTCTCACATCTATCTAGAATTCTACTATAAAATTCTTAATCACACTATATCCTAGATTTATAAAAGAAGCATAAAATAATATGGTCAAACTAGTGTGACGGAAATGGTAATGGATTTAACATAAATTAATACAGGAACAAGTCACAGAAAAGTAGGATATCTTGTGAAGAATACTGTTCTAGAATACATGTTCAATCTTCCTCGAAATTAACTAATTTTGGGAGGATGTATCTATGAAATCTCTTAACCCATTATCAGCCATATAATCTATTTAGATTTTCTATTTCCACCAACTCCAACATATTTGATCCAAATTTTAAATATGAGCTTTTTTTGTACAAGATTTAAATTCCAGCCCTTCCTTTGATCTTACTTCATTCCTTGAATTCTTCGGATTCGACCAACCTTGATAATATTATTTCATCCCCATTCTTTATTTTCTAGTCAATAGTATATAATATCACATTCACTTATCCTCGTAACACTTATAATTTCACAATCTTTAATTCCAAATTCTGATTTGATAAAATCTGTCTCTCTCTAATTTATATCCTTATTTGTCGATCATCATCCCCAATTAAATTTATACCTGAAGTTCAACATTATCCGTCATAATCCTCGGTTTCATCATACAACTCTACATTACCAGCTTGATAACTTCTGATACCTTCATATAAATTTTTTTTATATATCCTCATCATCATCCTTAAATTTTAATTCAAATTTCAACATTTATATACTTTTCTATTTTCATATCCCATAAATTTTATCCTCGATAAATGCTCAACTAATTAGTCATGTACCTTTAACATCTTATACTAGGCTAAAAGTTTCTGGCTCTAGCAACTGAACCTCGAGCTTAGTTCGTGTCTTCCTGGCTATCATCTCATTATGATTTACTATGATACCATATTTCTGGTGACCATACATTCATGCAACTTACTTCTAGGTATTACTCCTCTAGTCATACTTTGCTTATCTCCTTAATATCTAAAGACTAAATATTAGATCATCAATACTAAATGAGAATACAACTAAAAATGTGAAGATAAACACAATAACTATTGGCCTAATGGTGGGATGAGTTTTCCATTTGCCATCCTCTGAAAGGTTTAGGTACAAACATAAGCAAGGTAGCCTAAGAAACTATAAGCAAGCAAAAATTAATATTATAAATAGATATTTCAGCCCTATGTTGTGACAGGGTGAAAATAATCTTGGTGTTCTAGTTGTTTATAGAGTCTATTTTCCTAAAGTCATACCTAGACCTAAGTCAAGTTACAGGACCGCATGCTGGTCTAGGCTAAGTTGACTAGACCAATTTTGTAGAACGAACCTGCATGGGCCACCACTAAAAACATGTCACGATCCGATCCTAATATAATGGGTCCAGTCGGATCATGCTCAGCCTGCACCGTTGTGAGACGGCGGCAGTAAGCTGTATCAAGCAGTGAACACAAGCAGTACAAATGTCTAAACGAAAAATAAAATATTTTATTAAATATTCTGAAGTACAACTAAAGTCGAAATAAAAATTAATAAAAAGAAAAACTATTCAACATCACAAAGGTTTGTTTATTACAACTTTAGAAGAAGTGAACTATTCAAAAAAGGGTGCAGCTAGGACTCCTGGTTCCTCTGCCCTGGTTCAGCTAAGTCCTCAGAACCCAAGTCGGGCACATAATAGGAAGTGTAAGCCAGCTCATCATCGTCGCAGTCGACTAAAAATGTGGGGTCTACAGTCAGGAGGAGCAAGAACATATTTCATCCACATCTAGCAATTCTAAATTAATAATAAATATAAAGTACGAGACAGTTAAAGAAATAATATATATTTTTTTGTATTTAATAGTAAAAAGACCAACAAGCAAGATTATGTCAATGTCCAGAATGATGCAATGCTAAGCTAGTGTTTGAGTATATAACAGGGCCTGTGACCGGCTGGGATAGAGGCAATATGTATACTAACGTTTTGGCCAAAACGAATAGTATACGTACGGCTCAACCCCCTTTGTGGTAGGGGTTAGCATGAGACGAGAAACGAATAAGATTTGGCTTTGGTCACAGACGTTATACTACTCTCCCAAGCAATTCCCAAGTCAATGAGTCAATAATCAATAACCAATAACTAACATGTCAAGATAGCCATCCAACAATCCATCAACCTATGTAGAGTCCGAGAGGGATCCACGGTGAATCAGTGTAACTATACTACATGTAACTAACTGATGCATACATTTAATTATCAAAATAAAACGCAGACATGGAATAGATATGAAACTTGCCTCAGAGTAACTTGGCAGCAACCAGAAAGTGACTGCTAGGGTTTACAGATCTGAACCTACAAGATCGTAACGCCAGTTTTAGTAACCAGAATTACGTCCTAAATCTAAGGGACAAAACTAGGCCAAGTCTACAAGTCGGTGATCCTAATTGGAAACCATCTGTACATGAAAATATTTTGTTACTAAACTGAAATTAATATATAACCGTTTAAGTAAATATTGGTTTTGTCGTAAATAAATAATTATTAAGAAAAATTACTTAAAAATGTATTTCTTTGAAATTAGTAATTTTGTAGGATAATAGATTTATCTAAAAAATATTTGAAAGTAGAATTTATTTATCGAGATTAATTAACAAAATAGCAATTAATGTATAAAATATATTTTCTTACCAAAATAATGGTTTTAAGTTACTATAAAAGATTTTGGGTTTTATTACTAAATATCATTTACCAAAATAATCATTTTAACACATAATTCGTTTTATAGAAATTAATTTGCTTCTTTATTAATCTATTTACCAAAAAAAATTTTGATTTAAAAACATTTAAAAGAGAATTTATAAGATATATATCATTATCTATTT
>JANAVB010018198.1:5098546-5283546 GCA_029216955.1 Iris pallida
CTACCACGGTGGGAGGATCCGCACCCCGCCCCGGTCCCTCGGGCACTGGGCCGGTGGCTTATGACAAGGCGGCATTGAGGCCGGGACCCTCGGCAACGGCGGCGGCCACGTCGACGGTGGGTGGCCCGGCACGGAGCTTCGCTGCGGTGGTGGGCGGATCCGCGATGAAGTCTACGAGTGGTTTGCCGCGGGTTGATTTCAGACCAGCCATTGTTTTCGATGGCCGGAAGGTGGTTGTGTTTTCTCAGTCGGACATGGAGGCCCTCATGGTGCCGTGTGGGCTAGACCTAATTGGCAAGTTTGCCCGATGGAGACTCCCGGTTGAGGCTATTAGACAGGCCTTTGATTCGTGGGGTTTCAGGGGGTTGATTGAGGTGAAGGCGATCGATGATCGACATGTCCTTATACGGCCCCACGTCGAGAGTGATTTTCTCCGGCTGCGGTCTAAGGACTGTTGGTTCGTTGGTCGGGTTCCGATGGTGTTATTCCGGTCGTCAGCGGATTTTTCGCCGTTGAGAGAGGACCCTCGGGTTCCGATCTGGGTTGCCTTCCCCGGGCTTCCACATTGTATGTTTGATACCAATGCGGTGCTATCCATCGCATCTGGTCTCGGCACTCCGCTTAGTACTGACCGGGCTACGACGTCCTTTTCTAGACCGGGGGTGGCCAGAGTGCTGGTTGAAGTGGACGTCAGCAAACCACTTCAACATGAGGTGTTCTTCCAGCTTCCGAATGGTGTTCGAGCACAACCGATTGTATATGAACGGAGGCCACTATACTATGTCTCTTGTGGTCACCATGGTCACGTGGAGAGCGCCTGCGGGCGGCCCCAGGTGGTGCCTCCGTCCGTGGGAGTAGCTGATAGTCAGTCCATCATCGACGACCGTGCTCCTGGAGCAGTACATGAGGAGGACGATCCGGTGGGTGGCCGTGGGCTTAGCAGGGGTCGTCGGAGACGACGATCAAGACGAGAGAAAGGTAAGGGGACACGGCAGATTTGGAGGCGCGTTGAGGGGCGTGATGATAGCACGGGTATCACGCAGCACGGATTGCGCGGGTGTTTTATTACTCGCGCGATGTCCGCCCCGCCTTCCTGGCACGTGGGGGAGTCTTCTTCGGGACAGCTGGCTCTTGGGTCGGTTGACGGACGGCCCATGTTGGAGGAACGCAGCGATCCAGGATCTTGCTTGGATGGGCAGTTGGGCCATGAGCGGACCATTGGGCCTATTGATTTATCGGCTCTTCCTATTATTATCCATAGTCAGCTGGGACAGGGAGTTATAGCGGCTGATTCTGACACCGAGGATCGTAGTTTGGTGGTATGGGAGGAGGTCGGTCACGGTCCGTTATCCGTCTGGGGTTATGATTCAGCTCCGGGTGATAACATGGTCTCCCTGCCCGAGGGTAGACCGTCCACCTCTATCTCCGAGGGCCGAGAAGAAGACTGGCAAATGGTTTCATATAAGAAGGCGGCTGGTAGGCGGAGGAAGTCGATGGCTCCTCAGTCGGATCGACTTCTTCGATCACATGCTTCCCGAGTTAGGCGGGACCCCAAGAGGGTCCATGGTTAAATTCCTTATCTGGAATGTTCGGGGGACGGCGAACAGAGCTTCTTTATCCCGTCTCAGGTCCTTGTGTCGGACCAACTTTATTCAGGTTCTTGCCATTATTGAGCCCAAGGTGATATCCTCTAAGCTTATTTCTTATCAATTGAGGTTGGGTTTTGATGATAGCTTTTGCAATGATAAGGGGAATATTTGGATTTTCTGTAAGTCGGGTCTTGGGATCACTTGGATTGACTCCTGTGATCAGGCTATCACGGTGCAGCTTTCTTTGAGTTATTTTTCGCTTCCAATGCGGTTGTCGATAGTCCATGGTGCAGGGACACGGCAGGGGAGGAGGACTTTGTGGAGGCATCTTCTGGACGTCCAAGCTAGGGACATTGCCATGCCCTGGGCGGTGGGCGGGGACTTCAATATCCACTACAACAAAAATACCCTTTAATGACGGCTAAAAACCGTCATTAATAGCTAACCATGACTCTTTTTTTCTTACTCCAAGCGTTATGAAATCGGGTGTTATAAATGTTTTTCAAAGCGTTATAGATAAATCGTCCAAAAACGTCATTAATAAAATGAATTTCTGCTACGTTTTATTTTCAAAGCGTTATGGATAGTTATGTAAAACCGTTATGAATATTTGATATGGTTGGAAGTCAGGACATTTTGAAAGCGTTATGATTGGTCATTTGTATAACATTTATAACGCTCTATACTGCATGTATAACATTCCAAACACTGCTCAATTCAATTCGAAAACCACTTAATTTAAACCATATTCACAACAAAACAAAATATAACATTAATCTCCATTTCATTGTCTCAAAATAGGGTACATTCCATTGTCTCAAAATAGAGTACACTTTAGCTGTCATTCTACATTTCTCAGGCCATACATTTCTCAGGCCATATATATATACATCTTCACAAAAATATATAGATCAGTATCCAATATAGCTAGTACACTTTACAACAAAACTATCCACATATCCCACACCATAACATACAACTTAGTCACATGAATACCTGTGTCCATAGCACATGCATGTACCCTACAAAAGATAAAACAAGGTTTAATAAATGTGAGATAATGATGTATATATATATGTAACTATAGGATCTTGAATGATGTATAAGTCCTGATTAAAAACACACATTAAGATCATAATTCAACATATGTTGGCTAAGACCTGAGGCTATTGTCTGCAGGTAGGACAAGTGGCAGTAGGCTACATTAGCAGCAGCAGGGGACTCATTCCCCCCCTCTTTCCAGGGCTGGTAAAACCAACATCTGAACTGTCTACTGGAAATTAGTCCCTAAGACCCTCTGTAACTCATGACATGATCTCAAATTAGCTAAGTTTAGTATGCTGGATTACAATACCCAGGTTAATAGGGATTTAGTTTCTAAGTCTGTTCTGAATTCCCAGGTTATCAAATTATCAAGACAGTGCATATAAGTCTCAGATTCATCAATTCATTAAATATTGCATATGAAATCTCATGCTTACCTGAACCAAATTGCAAATAAAATCCTCAGGCTCATCACTTGTATCAATGTTGCATATGAAATCCCTCAATAAAGTGAATTTATATATGCAATCTCAGATTTTAAAAAAGACCCAACACCAATACATGTAATCTCAGGTTCTAACTGAGTTCAGCAAACAAGTTAAGACTGTGCTATATGCATCTCAGATTCAATCAAGTTGAATCACACTGATACATGTTTCCTAAGTCCTGAGACCTAGGTTCATAGGATCGGGTTATTTTTACAAATATAACGACTAGCAAAAAATCTCTAGAAACTAAACCACAATTATAGGACGACAACTAGAAAGTCTATCCCAAAAATTTTGGGTCAGCTATTTGAATCAACTTTTTTTCCACTCAGCGCTGTCAAGGGCCATATCTGATATCAATTTTAAATTACCTATCACTAAACCTGATCGCTAGACTCGGTTTTGGTGAGAGTTCAGATCTTTCAAAATGTGTCCTTTGAAATCTTAGAAAGATAACTCAGAAAAGCCTGTATCTATATATCCAGTTGTTGATCTCTCCTGGCAGCACCTTGGAGAAAATTACCAAGAAGTCTCTGGTTAAGTATCATGTTTGGAACCTACATAAAGTTTTCAACCCAGTCTTGGTTTTCATTATCTAGACACAGGAGGAATCATAAGCTATGTAATTAGAACAAAACTGATTACCTTGTCCCCAAAGAAAATCTTTGAATTATTTGCAATGCTTTCAATCAATTTCAGCTCGAGGAATTCAGGTGTGAGCTTCAGTCTATTAGCTTCGGCTTCCTTCAGCACCCTAAAATATGAATAGATGATGGAATTTGTAAAGAGAAACATTACTGAGCATCTTTTTTAACTCAATAAATAAGGGCGAGTGTTCTACCTGTAATAGCTAGCATCTGCCTGGCTCTTCTCTCTTGCCAAGTACATTTCATTCTCAATATGCTCCTGCCTCTTGGCGCTGTCCTTTTCCATCAGCTTCTGTACCATGAGAATCTTGTTCACCTGCGAATTCTTCTCTGCTTCTGACAATGCTATCTTCTTCTGGGTCTCTGCTTCTTTCTCTACTACCTTCTGTTTCTCAATAGTAAACGATTGAGACAAGTAACCTTTATTAATAAGCTATCCCTCAGATTGACAATAGCTACGACGTTTTATTAGTCTTGCATATTCTATAAACATTTATCTATTTTTTTCTTGTAAATTTAAGTGTATGATTGCATTATCTAAAAATAAGTAATAGATAAAATGATTTTATTGCCGTAAGCAAAGTCCGATTCTCTGTGCAGTAACATAAAATAATGTACAATATTAAATGCTAAAGAGCGTGATAAATATCAGCACTTTATTAAGTGCACATGTATTTCATCTGTGAAAAAAAACATATATTTCATCTGTGAATAAAGTTGACAAACCCCAGTAGTGATAATATTATGAGAAGAACACAAGGTTTCCATGTCAGATATTGGCAGATATAGAGCAAAAGCATGATAAAATTTACAATGAGAAAAAAATTTGTATGTAAACATTTTCAAGCATACCAGGCTCTTGATATAGCATTCATAAATTTCTATTTATGTATACAAATAAATAAAAAGTTCCTGTGTCCGGGAATAGAATAATTATGAAGAACATTTCATCTCCAATCCTTTTCCAGCATCCAAAATTGTATTACCAAACGATGTACATTAAGAGAACAGTTTCTTAATTATGATGATGATGTTACTGCTTTTACTGTGTACCAAAGCTGTTCGCTGCTCGCTCAATGCCAGAATTGTCAACGGCCTATCAATAACCAGATGCTGAGTAATAATTAAGTAAATTGAAGTAATCAAGAAGCTAAGATAACTATATATTATTACAAACTTTCTGATATGAAAATATTTGTTAAGAAGCTAGAAGAATAAAATTGGGCATTGGAGTGGCAAACCTACAAAATACCCAAACCTCCACTCCATCCAAAACGTCTAAATATATAAACATTCATGCTTTGCCTATTGCGTACTGAAAGTAAACGATAACAAAAAAACTAAATGATAACAAAAAAACTTACCAGTTTCCTAACAAAAATTTTAATCTTTGACAATCCCTACTTGTACAGTATTGATGAGAAGAAATTCAAGACTAATGAACCTTACAATAGAAATTATGTGATTACCTCCAAGATCAATTCCCCAAAGCTTTTTATCCTATGCATCTGATGAAGGCTATTTTATACACATTTACTAGTTCTTGAGCGCATGCATGGTTAAATATAAGCATAAGCCCGTGTTCTTGAAGACTTGAAGACCGACCTTTCTACTAAGGTTGCAATGACACAAATACGATATGATGACATAATAAGGACATGAGACACATACTGCATGGAGTCTGTTTGGTGTGTATTATGGAGTGTCTATGTTGTGTGACTCGTATTGCATGTCTGTGCCCAACACTATGTACCAACACAGCCTTTCAAAATGTCTTCTTCCTAGTACTTAACCAACGACCAACAACAAACCATGCAGAGAAAAACAGACAAATGTCAACTAAAATGATAACAAGAAGAGGTACATTTTCCTCTCTTGGATTCATAAGCTATGGTATCAACTACACACAAAAACAAACCAAAATTAGATTATAACTATAACTAGTTTTATTTTAACAGGGAGGGGTCTGAGCCCTAGTACTATCTTTCCTTCTGAGTATGTCACAAGGCCTTGTTCACAGAATCATATTGCAAGTGTCCTAAGAAGTACCTGTGTGATAGTTGCTGACATTAGATCACCCTTAATAGAGCTCCCTGTAGAGGGATTTATGTAGCCAACCCCACCAATGAGGGATAATTGTACATAGTAAGTGATGATAGTTGTTAATGTTATAAAGGAGACCCTTGGGGAGCTGAACAGGAAAAAAATGGATTCATGTAGATAGCCCTAAAATTGTGGGATATAATTATGAATTTACGCGTATGTAGTATGTATGCATGTCTATATATGTATGGGGCTGTGTCTGTGCACACATGCATATGTAAGTATTGTATATACGTATGTAAGGACATAGTGTGGATATACCAAAAGAAAGTAAGAACAGAGATACAGGATCAACTGTTATGCATCTTCCCACCAAACAAGTTATCTTAAAACAGTCTACAATCTATATTGCATTTTACCTCCTTGAATATTACATCTTCAGTTTTATCCCAAAATGGATGCCTTCCACCGAGCAAAATATATGTGATCACACCTATGCTCCAAACATCAGATTCAGGCCCAGACTTACACTTTAGTACTTCTGGAGCAACATAGTAGGCACTGCCCACAATGTCATGAAATTTTCTCCCTGTATTACAACATTCATATAATTTGAAGTGAGAAAATAAAATGAATGTCTTTCATAAATTTAATCTAGATTCTAGGATACTCTGTAAATGCATAAAAAAACACAATGTGCAGGTATCAGACAGACCTTGCTTTATAAAATCTAATAAGCCAAAATATGTTGCTTTCAGAGGAGAATCCTATTAAGTTGATTTAAAAATAAAGTTCTGCAGAAGAAAATTAATTATATCATTTACATAAGCTCATAACCAACACAACTTAGACTTCCATTTTCTGAACAATTTTGCAAAAGTTGTTAAAGGTATTCAGATTTTATCTCAGGCTTCATGTCACGATGTACTAAACCATGCAAATGACACTCAACTGCAACTTTGAGCATCTGCCGTACTAACTTTTTGCAGTATTGGGTTGTAATTCCATTCCATGAGTTAGTTAACTGGACTTCATCTAATTCGTGAAAGATTGGTTCTAGTTTTAACAAGGTCAGAGTGTCCAATAGCTTTACTTATTTAGGATTAAGTTCAGTCACATATTTGTGTGTTTCTTGTAAGAATTAAAGAGCAGAAGTCCAGGATGTATATAATATCAAAACTATATTCTTAGATTTGTTTGACATTTTTTGTTTTACTTTGTTGCAAAATATTTTGAAATATTGGACAATAACGATCAAGTACAATAACCATGGTAAAAAAAAACCCCTCATTTTCCTGCCTATTAAGTACAAATTTCAGGTGAATCATAACAAAAATCTACTAAATTCTAACAAAAAGGATCAAGATCCACCAGATCCAAAGAAAGAAAGGGAGTACGGAAGAGAGACCTAAATCGTCATGGCTTTCTTGTTTGATTCCAGCTGGCTTTCTGCAAAAAGAAAGGGGAAAAAAGATTTTGATCGATCGATCAATTATTTGCCAGGAAACCTAAAATAAAGGAAAGAAATTGAGGGGGATCGATGAAAGATGAAAGGAAAAGGGGTCCGACTGACCTTTGCCTGCGGCCTTCTGCTTCTCGAGGTTCTTCTCGCGAGCCATCTTGGCCTTCTGACCGTTGCCTCCTCCCATTCTTCGATCTTCTTTCTTTTCTGACTTTTTTTCTGGGATTTAGGGTTAGAGTTTGGAGAAGGGGGAAAATTAGGGTTAGGGTTATAGAGAGAGAAGGAGAGGCAGGGTTTAGGCTTTTTCTTAAGTGGGGAAGCGGGAAGAAGGAGAGCGGAAGCGGCAAGTTGGGGAGTTGGGGAGCGGAGGAAGAAGGAGAAGGAGAAAGAGAGAGGATGAGGGTTTAGAATTTTTCGTAAGTGCGGAAGAATTGCGGGGGAGTCGAGGTTTCGACTTAAATTTTTGTACTTTTTTTCATAACGCTCGTATTACTGGAGGACTATCAATAACGTTTTTATTGTAAACCGTCATAGAATCTAGTCTTGCTGAACTTTGATGACGCTTCTTTATCAGCCGTCATGAAATCCACTTATCAAGCGTCATTAAAAGGTATTTTTGTTGTAGTGATCATTGCTTTTCCGGACGAGAAATTTGGAGGCCGACCTCCTAACACGAGGGCCATTGCGGACTTCCTAGACTTCCAGTTGGCTGCCGGATTATCCGATGTTGGCTTCAGAGGAAGCATTTATACTTGGGTGAACGGACAGACGGGGCTTGATCGCCAGGGTTCCCGTCTTGATAGGCTTCTCGTGACGGATAGCTGGATGGATGGTGTTCAGGTTTCTTGCGAGCACCTTAATCGGGCAGAATCTGACCATTCACCTCTTCTGATTTCATGCCAGCTAGCTTCTCCCCCCCTGCGCAGAGGCTTCCGGTTTCTTGACTTCTGGACTTCACATCCGGATTTTCTTCCGACCGTGGCTCGGGCGTGGACTTCATGTTGGCAATATGATGCGCTTGAGCGGTTGGAAATGCGATTGAGGACGACGGGGCATGTTCTGGCTGGAAGGAGCAGAGCTACTTTCGGGGACATTTTTCAGGAGGTCCGTCGGGCCGAGGACGCTACCTTGGCGGCGGAGCAGGATTATGAGCTTCTTCCTTCGGAGAGGGGAAGGGCTTCCTGGATGGAGGCCGTTGCCAGATTAAAGCAAAAGGTCCAGGTCGAGGAGTCTTTCTGGAAACAAAAAGCCAGATTGAGATGGGATCTGGAAGGAGATAAGAATACTTGGTTTTTTTATGAGTGCACCAGGAGCAGACAAAGAAAGACGAGTATTCAAAAAATTATTCGAGCTGATGGATCAGAAACTTGGTCTACTGCGGAGGTTGCGACGGAGGCATCTTTATTCTTCTCGAAGTTGTTTAGAGCTGAGCCTATTTCTGATGAGGACGCCTTCTTTGATGTCATCCCTAGCATTATTACTATGGAGGATAATTCTGATCTTGTTCGTTGCCCTGATAGAGAGGAGCTGGTAGAGACTGTTCGGGGGATGGACCCGGCTAGTGGCGCTGGACCGGATGGTTTTCTGGGAGATTCTTCTCAGTCTGTTGGGACATTATTGCTGCTGACGTGGAGGAAGCTGTTGGTTCATTTTTCTTGGGTGCACGCCTTTCGATTTCCGTGTCGGATACCTTCTTATTTCTTATCCCCAAAGTCGAGCATCCGAGGAACCTTTCTGATTTCCGCCCTATCAGTCTCTGCAATTTCTGTAACAAAATTCTCTTCAAGATTATTGCTTGCAGGTTGAGGAAGCACCTTCCCAAAATTATTTCTCCGGAGCAAAGTGCTTTTGTTCAGGGGAGAGAGATTGTGGACAACATCATTATTGCTCAGGATATGGTGGCTTCGATGAGGGAACCCAACCATGGAGGAAATGTTGCTATTAAGCTGGACATGAAGAAGGCCTATGACAGAGTCAACTGGCATTTCCTCCTGAGGGTTCTTCGGAGATTTGGTTTTAATTAGGTCTTCTGTGATCTTATTTATCGTCTCCTGGCGGACACCCGGTATGCAGTCCTCCTCAATGGCGTTCCTACAGATTTTTTCTCGACGACTAGTGGGATCCGGCAGGAGGATCCTCTTTTCCCGGTTTTATTCATTATTGCTGCTGAGGTACTCTCTCGGAACCTCAAGCTTCTTCAGGAATCCAACAGAAGATCTTCTTTTCACACTCCGATTGGGGGACCGCGTATCTCACATTTGGCTTATGCGGATGATGTTCTTATTTTCACTTCGGGGGATATTTCTGGGTTACGTGCTCTCCAGCATGTATTGCAAAGGTATGAGGCTGTTTCTGGGCAGAAGATCAACTATTCTAAATCTGTCTTTTATACTGCGAGTCCATTGGATGTGGATCGGGCTCGGACTATTTCTACTATCTTCGGATTTAGTACCAATACCTTGCCATTCTCTTATTTGGGATGCCTGCTATCTTGCGGGAGAAGGAATGCGGAGATGTTTAGCTATTTGCTGGATAAAATACGTGCGAAGCTGATGGGTTGGCAGAACAAGATTCTATCTCCTGGGGGTAAGTTGGTGCTTATTAAGAATGTTCTTTCTTCTATCCCTATGTACACATTGGCTGCATGTTGTCCTCCCCGGGCCGTTCTCAGGACAATCGAGAGGATGTTTGCGGCTTTCTTCTGGGGTAGCAAGGATGGGGTGGCTAAGAGGAGCTGGCTGGCATGGCGGTTCGTTACTCGGACCAAGTCCGAAGGAGGCCTCGGAATCAAGTGCCTGAATGATATTATGGATGCCTTTTCTATGAAGCTGTGGTGGAAGTTGAGGCATGGGAAGGGTCATTGGGTGGAGCTTCTTAAATCAAAATATTTTCGTAAGCGTCATCCTTGTGATGCGTTTATGACTTCCAAGTGCTCCCATGTTTGGCGACGGATTTTACGAGGGAGGAAATTGGCTGAACCATTTATCTCGTTTAGACTTGGACGTGGTGAGGGTTCAGCGATGTGTGAGGATTGGATTCCGGGGGGTCCTCGGTTGGATACGGTTGCTAGTCCACAGGCTGAAGGAGTGAATTCTGGGACTAGGCGCGGAACGGGGAGACGGACTCAGGGGCGAAGTCGAACACAGGAGAGGGAGTCTGATGAGTCGACGGTTTCACAGAGCTTGGGAACTGGGGAGCTTCGGAGATCGGCTAGATTGGCTGGGAGACGGGTGATTCTTCCCCAACGTACGGTGATTGTTCGGGTTCTTTCCGATAGGGGAAGAAAGATCAGAGATTCGAGGCGAGGAATTCTGACAATGGTGGCCCGGCTATTCGATCTTTTTGGACAGACACTGGTTGGAATCTATCTCTGTTTTCGAACCAGTTTGGAGTTGATGCAGCAGGGCGGCTCACGGAGGTGAATCTGGCATGTACTTCGGCTCCTGATTCTCTGGTTTGGGGTGAAAGGAAAGGTTTGTCCACGTTGGCTGCGGCTTGGAGATGTTGTCGGACTTCTCACTCTACTTCATCACTATTTTCTAATATATGGGGCAAATGTATTTCGGTGAAGTGGAGCATTCTGATGTGGCGGGTTTGTCACAACCGGCTTCCTACTGATGACGTTCTCTAGAAGATTGGATTTCATCTGGCTTCAAGGTGTCATTGCTGCCTGGCTGGGCATGGGGAGAACCTTCAGCATATATTTTTCCACGTGGTCTTGCTACGACGGTTTGGTCTGCTTTCCGGGGTTTTTTCAAGGCACGGATGTATAGTGACTTTCTCGTCTGTCTTCAAAGGTGGTGGCGGGGTCCGGGCAGTCATCATCGGAGATTATTGGCGGGTGCGATCATCTGGGTGCTTTGGAAGAATAGGAATAAGCATCGGTATGAAGGACGTGGTGCTGGTTTTGACTTCTTGGTTCGGGTGGTGAAGCGACAGTTTCGGAAGTCGCTTTCGAGCTGTCGTCATCTTCCGGCTATCCCTCATTGGGCATTAGAGTAGTACTTCTTTTCATTTTCTGTCTTTGTACTTGTTACCATGAGGTCGGATGTACTCATTACCCTCTTTTTCAATAAAGGTAACGGTTTTTAAAATATATATATATATATATATATATATATAAATATATATATATATATATAACTGTCTGTTTTCAAAAATGAGGATAATTTTGTCATTATTCATATTCTAATATTTTTGTGAATATTTAATTATTAATATTGTATTTTGGAGATTAGTTTAGTCGGGTTTGAGTTTCGTCTAGTTTTGACTTGTGTTAGTGGGCTGGGTAGCTTAGACTCTAGTCGGGACCCAAAGATTAGTTAGACATAGCCCACAAATCTCACTAATTAGTCTACAGCAATTAGGCTAATCCCAAATGACTAGATTGGTTCATTTAGAGATTAGAACTTGACTCTTTTGACCTCAAACCTTCACATACACCTAATTAACCCAAGGGGGACTAGAGAGGGGCAAATTAAACATTGCACAAACCCATTAGGGCACCTTTCGTGGCTGGCCATAAGGGGGGTTCCATCTCTATTGCATTTTCAATAGTTGCCTCTTTCTTTCCATTTTGAGTTCTTTCCCAAATTTGAGAGCTTCTCTCTTGATTTGATCTCACAAATCAACACATTCTTCCTCCATTCCATCCAATCTTTCAAGGAGGAGGTGTTTACTTGGAGTGGGGAGCAAGGAGCTAGGAGAGGAGTGCATCTACAAGGGATTCCCGTATCGGAACCGTGTCCTTTTAGTGGAATCATTGGGATACAACTCCCAATAGGTAAAAATCCTCTCTTAATCTATCTTTCCTTTGCATTTTTGGTAGATTTGAACCCATTAGGACCACCCCCATGCATGAACCACCATTAGGAATGTTTTTGAGGCCATTTGGAGTCCTCAATAGGAATTTGGGATAGATTTGGTTTCCCCCATGGAGAACTTCCAAAGGAGACACCCCAAGTGTTTGTAGGAATGCCCTAGTGACCATTTTGACTTCTAGTTTCATATTTTTGCTTGTTAGAGACTAGTTTAGCCATGGTTAGGATGTCTAGATTAGTTTCCATTTGAATACCTATGTTAGAATCTATCTACTTTGGCCTACAAGCCATGTTGTATATGTAGGTATGTTATATTGGTATATTTACATATAGTAGACTGATTTAGAGGTTATGGTACATGTAAATTGATATGTTATATATATATACTTTAGTGGGGTTGATGTAGGATATGTGATTTATATATAGATATATGGTGTGTGTGTTGTTGTGTCCTTGAGGGTATTAGAGTGGAGAGGGATTTAGATATTTTATGTGTGGATATGTTAGTATAGTGTGTGTGTGTGTTTTGTGTGAGTTTGTGGTGAGTATTATAGGATTAGATATGTGTTAATAGATGAGAATGTGTGTGGTTAGTAGATGATGTAGAAGGAGTGAGGAGAGGGAGAGTTTGTGGCTGCACAACAGCAGCCCCACAGCAGCAACATGTTGCTGCCCTTTGTAGCATCAGCTACAGTTTAGGCAGCCTGGTGCCCCATTTTCACTACAGCAGCAGCAGCAGTGGGGCTGCTAGTAGCAGCCCCTTGGCACCCCTTGGCAGCCCATTGCAAGCCCCATTGTGTCCATGGTTAGCCCTTGTCTAGAGTGGTGTGGGTGAGTTAGAGTTTAGATGGTTAGATATCTATATTTGTTAGATGTTAGAACACCTTAGAGTTAGTTCTAGAGTTAATGTGTTAGCATATGTTAGTGTTAGTTTGATGTTAGGATATGTTATATGTTAGATAGATGGTTATGTGTTAGAGTGTTTAGTAGAAGTTAGTGTATAGATATTCTAGAGTTAGAGTTTAGATGGTTAGAGTGGTATCTAGGATACCTTCGTATCTTGAGATACTAAGAGGGTATCTTAGAATACCTTGGGTTTACCTTATTACAAGGTAAGGTATTGAGTTACCTTCAAGGTAATGGGTTTACCTTCAAGGTATAGGGGTTTACCTAGGTAGCTAAGGGTTAGATGTTAATTGGGTTAGCTAGTAGCTTAGGGGTATATAGATAGTTACTAGATATCTAAGTATGGGTATTGGAAGACTAAGGTATGTTTACCTAGATTAAGGTATTGGTATTGTGATACCAATATGGATAGGGTATTAGGATATCTTGGTAGGTAATGGTTAGGAATAGGGTGTTTGACTTAGATTTGACCATGTTTGACCAAGTTGACTATTTTGACTGAAAGTCAACTTTGAGTCAACATTTGACCTAGAATGGACTGGAAGTTGACCAGAGTTGACCAGTTGACCAAAAGTCAACTATAGGTTAACCCTTGACCTAGTTTGACTTTGTTTGACTTACTTTGACCTTGTTTGACTTTGTTTGACTTACCTTGACCTAGTTTGACTTTGTTTGACTTACCATGACTTAGTATGACTTAGCATGACCTAGTTTGATCTAGTTTGACTTTGTGTGACCTATTGTGATTTAGTATGACTTAGCATGACCTAGTTTGATCTAGTTTGACTTTGTGTGACCTAGTGTGACCTATTGAGACTTAGTTTGACTGAGTTTGACCTAGATTTGCATAGCCTGCACTAGAAATCATGCCTAATACTGTTAAACCCTATTTAACTCATGCATATCTCATCTTTAAGTCTGTGACTTCACTTTGAGCCTCGATACATTGTTGCCATATTTCTACCGGATCTCAGGAGAGTACATTCTCTGATAATATTTTTGTTTTATGATATCGTCTATGTTTCTTGTATTTAGTACAGATATCCTGGTTCTCTTGACACATTGTTCACACGGATTGGTATTTGTATGGATCCCGTTATGAGATGTTATTCCTTGTATTCATTGGTATATCTTGTGCAAACATTATCCTTGTTCCTTGTGTATTGTATAGATATGATTCCTGTGAAGGCTCACGACCTTCTCAAAGAATCCTTATCATAATATGTCATGGTTTGATCTGCTATACTAGTCGGGGGCGGGGTATTAGCGTAGATATGTGATCAATACCCGCCTTGTATTAAGCCTTGAACCTTGAATAGTGTTAATCATACACTGCATGTATGATTAACCAGGCCAAATCTTGTATCATGTTCCTAAGCCGATCATATGTTGAAACTGATGGAACTGGGGATTCCCAGGACCTTCCTTTGGTGTGCGTATTGATCGATAGAAAGTTAAACAGATCTAATACGTGTTCTAACCCTTCATAGGCGAAAACTAGGGTTCACGAATTATACCTGCGGCGGAAAGGAGACAAGTAATTCCTGGCAATCTCGAGTGGATGACCCCAAGATCTTCTGCACGTATTCCTTTCTCGAGTTGGACGTCGTGTGGGCGACGATCTTCCAACCTTTTTTTCTCCTTGGCAGCCCTCTCTTTCTCTCCTTACGTGAATCACGAATTTAGAGAAAGTTTCAAATTTTTGATCGGTCATATGGCGGCCAGAGAATAGAGGATATATATAGGCTACGGCAGGGACCATGAGGAGAAATTATGGTTAGGCCTCCTAACGGATCTGGATATCCTGTGTTTAGCCCGAACACACAATCCAGGCCCATTAACAGTAGCTCGGTCCACTAATGAGCTATTGTTGCACTACCTCCCTAATCCCAAATTATGTTTGTGGGCTCCTTTTATTATATGCTCGTTTGGCTCCCCATGTTAAGATATCATATGTCCGTCGATCAAATTAAGTTACTGAAAACTATATTGATTCGACATCTTTTATCCTTAAGTAGTACTGCTCAACTTTATTTGTCATGTCGGATATAATCCACCTGTAGGGTTTACATGACAATCCTTATGAGCTCCTTAAGGGGACATCATCAACCCGATGTATCGGGACATGGATTCCATTTATAATCAACAGCCCATCATACATATAATGTTATTACCCAATTCATAGAGGTTGTCGATCCATAATGAATCTCACTCTTTTGTGAGTCAAAATAATGCACACTGCATATACATATCCGTTATTATATCCGAGTTAAGAGCACAAGCATCCATAATAACAGAGGTGTTTGTTCTCTTATGTAGTCAGTACAAAAAGAACAACCTCAAGTGGTCCTGTTCAATACACACAAAGTGTACTAGTGTAAACCTATAGTCAAGATAGACTAATACCAGTTTACACTACAACCTTTCCAATAGATTGTCCAAATCCATCTAGGTTGTGAACTATTTATATACTCCATAGGGAACTGATAATATGATCTTCTGTGTGACATCACACACCATATTATCTACAATATAGAATATCAGACATTTGCATTAACACTTGCAATAAATACAATATGCAAACATTTACCCATATGATTCTCATTCAAAATTTAAGGAAATAAGGTTACTAAAAAAGTGATGCTTTTAGTATATAACCCTAACAGAAACTAGTGCTAAACTCACATAGATAGTAGTTTTCCTGATTCATGTATATGATATACACAGTTCTTTTGCTCTTACATTCATTTACAGTCTTGATATGCCTTACCATGATTCATGTACGTACCACTTTACCATGTATATTCTCTTTATTTACTGCTACATTTTCAATATCGTCTAACTAGAACTGCTATTGGAGATTTGTGCTCGTTCCATCCTGACTGGATATGTTGACAAAATTTTACAGAATATGGCGAGGAAGAGTGTCCTACCTACTACGGTTCCCATGACGTAGTTGGCTTAGACTTGAGACCCTAGTTCAGCAGGGGTTAGCTCCAGCTGATGAGATTTTAGAGTAGCTTAGCTAGATTAGTTTAATACTGGACTTTGTCTCCATATTACATTTTGGCTTGTTATTATTTTAGCATTTATGTTTGAGATTGTTAACTCTGGACTTGTATTATTTGCTGTATTGGATCTTCTGGATGATATTTTAATATCTTATTGTCTTTA
Source organism: Iris pallida (assembly GCA_029216955.1). NCBI lineage: Eukaryota > Viridiplantae > Streptophyta > Magnoliopsida > Asparagales > Iridaceae > Iris > Iris pallida. Next base: position 5,114,720 of record JANAVB010018198.1, read on the forward strand.
TTTTTAGTATTATCTATCTTTCTTAGATATTGTGATTGAGTTTATTATATTTCATTGCTTGTCCTTCGTTCGGAGTTGACCATTCTCGACAGGTTCTGATATTATAATTGCTGTTAGATAGTAGACCTAGACAGCATTCTACGCCATTTCTGCGGCGTAGGCTGGGACGCTGTCACGCACTCGTATCCCTACTCCGGGTGAGGGTCGTGACAATACATATATATATATATATATATATATATATATATATATATATATATATATAATAAAGAAGTTAAATGGAGGCGACCTGGGGCGACGCGGGTAACCTAGGGTTAGGGTTCTGGCAATCTTGGGATCCTGGAGCAGGCGTGAGGGGGTGGCAATTGAAGCGGACAAGCCTTCTAATCTAAGGCTACACAAGGAGGGTAGGGGTAGTCTTTGGTTGTATGGAGGCGGCGAAGTTCGGGAAGTGCTACTCAAGGAAGGGATCTGAAGGGATCCGGTGTTGCGAAGGCTCTTTCTATGCGCCATCCAAGCTGGTCTGGAGGCAGGAAAAGGGGGAGGGATAAGGGACAGGGAAAGGCTGTGCGATAGGTGCTTCCGCGACAGGGAAGTTCGCGACGGCGAAGATCGAGGGCCGACGGGATAATGGCCAACACGTTATTACATTTCCATTATTGGGGTTGGCAGCGTTGCCTGTATTGCCAGTCGTCCGCTCTTGGGCTCATATTTGTCGGGTTGGAGGGGAGGGGGGTGATGAGGACATGCATTATGTCGAACCAAAGCACGTAGGCAATGGTTTTTGGCTATCATGCATTATTTACGGAAGAGGATATTAGTAAAACCACAGAGTATTGGCATAATATTGTGGTCCTATATGTGCTCAAGGATAAGCCGTTCTATGGTGAGATCCCTGCTTAAGCACATAGACTGTGGCGTCCAAGGGGTAGTATGGAGTTCTATGTCCGGGAGGATGGTTTCTACTTTGTCAAGTTTGGTATACGGGAGGACGTTGATCGCATTTTACACGGAGGGCCATGGACATTCGATGGTCATCTAATTATTCTGAAAGAGTGGCATGCTTGCTCAAAGTGCGAAAAGGATATCCTTTATAAGGTGTCGGTGTGGGTTTACTTCCCTGGACTATCGATCTAGTATTAAAACAATATTCTATGTTGATGAAGTTAGCTAGCCTGATTGGGACTCCTATTAAGGCGGATGAAGCGACAAAGTCTTGATCCTGATTGCTTTATGTCAGGGTGTTTGTTGAGATAGACGCGAGCAAGGAGCTATCCAGCAGTCTGGAATATGAAATCCCCTTAAGTGAATTACTTTCACAGTGGGTTGAACATGAGTGGATCCCTCTATCATGCAGCTACTGGCCTTGCTTTGGCCACACTGTTCAGTATTGCAAAGTGGTAGGGCAGACCGGAGGCCAACTACACCATGATGAGGTACAAACCGTAAAAAGACCTATCAGACGTGAGGATGGTCGAAAAAAAAAGAAGGGAAAGGCGGTGATGTAGACACATGATGGACCAATGTCGAGCATCTCTAGGGAAGATGTCGATATAGATGCAGGGAGGTAATCTGATGGTTGTGATACTTGGGGGATATGCCACTTGCGAGAAGTCCGATAAGGCTTCTGGGAAGGGATTGCAGCAGAGGCCTCCTAAGGACGTCCCGAAGGGAGGTTCTCCAGTGGGTGGTTATGGTGAGAAGTCATTATCTTTGATCCTTCCAGGTTTGCGGGCTGAAACTCCAGTTGTCTTTGGTACACCTGCTGGGGAACATGGTGTTATGCAGACTAGAAGAATGACCTCTGTCACGACCCGTACCCTAGAGTAAGGGCACGAGAAGTGGGTACGTCCAGCCTACGCCGTAGTGTCGACGGTAGAACGCTGTCCTAGGTCAATCATCTGACAATATAAGGTACCTGTACAGTATATACACTCCGAATGGAGGTGACATAACAATTACTGTCTCAATCACATCTAAGGTAGAATACGATAAAAGATAGATAAAACTGAAATCCACAAAGAGATACAGCAGATAGAAGTCTAAGTGTCTAAGATATCACAAATCCGGAAAAACCTCTCAAATCTCAAATACAGTAATCCATAAAGTAAATACAACTCAAGACAACTGAAAATAAAATAAGAAAAACTCTAGCTATCTACTCCAACCTCTACTGTGTCTCCTCTAGGCTAGCAAGTAACCTCCAAGCTATCTGTAAAATTTATCAACAGGTCCAGTCAGGACGGGAGCGAGCACAGTACATCTCACGCAGTTCATAATATGACAGGATATATAAATATGCAATAGAGTAAGATACATGAAACGCTGAGAATATACATGAGTAAAAGAGAAGCATGTAATGAAATATCTACTATAAGTAAAGAGCTACAGTGAACTAGTAATTTAGAGTACAAGCTAGACATGTGAACGGCTTGATAATAAACATGAGAGTTTGCACATGACTATACTACTTTGGAAATTGTCCACATGACTATTTATACTCCTCCATACCCCAATCAATACACAAGGATCCAGACAGGTTATGTTATTGCACATGATATCTCATGGGGGCCCATAAATGGATGCACATGAATGTAAACATGGGGGCTCCGTGAACATGAGAGTACATAAATCACGAGAGTGCACATGAATGGTAAAAGCACAGAAATACATGATGAAAGTGAAACGCACATGACATGATGTAACCGATGCTTCCGAGGGGGATAACATCTCATGAAGGGATCCATTCAGTACCAATCCGTGTTAACAACGTGACATCATCAAGTAAAGTAATCTAGAGCGTAAATGTAAATCCTATCAAGTATGAGACGGTCAGAGAATGTACTCGCCTTGATTTGGTTGGAGTCGACGTGTGTGACACGAAAGTATCGACACGAGGTATGTACATTGCTATGCTCCACAGAGGGTCCCAAACGACGACACGGGCAGTCCCAATGAGTCCAAAATAGTCCAAATAGCCTAGTTTGATATATTGGAGTCCAAAATTAGGGTTCGGTATGATAATCAAATCAAGAAGACCAGAAATGACTATAAAAGACGCGACTTATGATTTAAGGGAAAAGAAATGCTATATATATATGAATAACTAATTCAAAATCATTTATTTTATAGATATATTTATAAAATACCCTTAGATAATAGTTGAAACCCATAAATTATTTTGAAGCATATAAACTGAATTTTCTACATAAACTTAAAATCAATAAGAGCCCATAAATCTTTAATCACATTTTAACTCTAAATTTATTTAACTAAGAGTAATCAGTATGTGATTAGTTATAACAAGATATCACTACTATAGGTAACATCATTTTGAGAAAATTATTTATTTAATATAAATAATATAATACTGGTTTTAATATCTATCACTACATACACATGTATAATATATAATAGAGCTAACCCTAACTTTAAAATAAAAATATGGACAATGATAATAGTAAGAATCAGTGAAGGTTATTGACCCACACTCCAACTCAAAATCTAACTTTATTTAATTCACAAGAAAATTGATAAACGAGCAAAATATTAAAATCTTTAAATTAACACTAATTTTAAACACCCATTAATATTTATAAATACTTATACAGAAAGGGGAGGTTATTACACTGATGATTTATTCCTCACTTAAAACCTAAATTTCGAAAAGGGAAAAGAAGGGGAGCTCATAGAGGCGGCCGAAGGGGAATGGTCAGCGGGGCTCGCCAGGGTGGCGCGACGACCGGAGCTAGGGCAGAGGGATGGTCGGAGTAGCCCGGCGGAAGGCGAACAACGTCGGCGAGGGCTATGTGTCCACCGGATCTGGCGGAGGGGCTTCGGCTCGCTCGACCAAATTGAGGCGACGGCGATCTTCCGGAGGAAGAGGGTAGGGTACACGACATGGTCGTTGGCTCGACGAGGGCAAACGACGGGTAGAGATGTGGGGCGCGTTCGTCGGCTGCGGAGGGGAAACGCGCGGATCAGGCGGCGGTTCCGGGGAGCGGTCGTCAGGCTCAAGGCCAGGCGGCGGGCGGCGGAGAACGGTAAGGGGGTCTCTCTCCTCCTATTTTCTTCGTGATGGGTGGTTGTGACTGGGTGGCCGTTGATGGTCGACTTAGAGGTGGTGGTGATAGGTTTTGATGGTGGCGGTGGTCGGTTTTGAGGCGGTGGTGATGGGTTTTCTGTGGTGAATGATGTGGCCGGGGTGATGAACGACGGTGGTCGGTTGCGTGCTAGGCCGATGGGCCATGGTGGTTGTTGGTGATTCGGGAATGACGGTGCTATGGCCGGAGCCGGACCAGGTTGTCGGGATAGGCAGTAGTCAGTGGTCGGACAAAGGTGTTGGTGGGGAATGGAGGATGTGACGGTAGCGGAGGGGGAAGAATGGTCTGGAGGTGGTCGGGATTGTCACAGTATTGGTGGGGGAAGAATGCTACAGGCGGCTGCTATGAATTTTGGGCTTGGGATTAGGTTTCTTGGGAATAGGGTCTATTTATAGTGGATTAGAAAAAATCCTAGAATGTAAATGTAAGAGCAACTAGGAAAAATTAGTGAAGAACTAACATACTAACACTAATGCTAACTGCTAACTCTAACAATATCACTATCTGCCAATTAATTAGTACTAGATAAATATTACCTATAAACTAATTGATTAATTACTAGTTAACGCTAATTTAACTAATAGGCTAATTACAATTTAGCCAATATTTCTAATGACTTAATTAATACTAATTTTATTCACTAATTATTTATATATAAATATATATATAACAATCATTTATTTAGTAAATAAATATATTTTTGAAATTCATAACTCGGTAATGTTTTCTTTATATTAAAAATATTTATAACTTATTGATTCAAGGAAAATGACAGAAAAATCCCAATAGGATAACTTCGCATAAATAATTTAACAAAATCAAAGACCAACAAGTACCGATAGCAATTACGGTCGACATTGTTTTTTCAAGATTAGAATTTGAACGTTTTTTCAAGATTCAGAAAATTTGGAGTTTTGAAAATTACAAAATAAAATAAATAAATAAAAGAAGATTTTAAGAAATCAATTAACGGAGGTTACAAATCTACCCTCCTTAAAGAAATTTCGTCCTCGAAACCTAAAGGTTGATAGGAAAATCAAAATGCGATAGGAAGTTAGGTAATATCTTAGACATGATTAAAGAACAATGACTTGGCATGATCAACAAAATAAATTTCAAATTGACTTAGGCACGACTATTGATTTTGTCATGATCGAAAGTCTAATGAGCATGATTAATTAGGTCATGAAATAGGATCTGCGTTCGAACGTGATTTAAAATTTAGAAATGATCTAGGTTTTGGCACGATTCAAGATTTGACTACAAAACCAAAACTTGGGTATACTTTAGGAATGGAACCCTAAGCACGGTATCTATAGAAACGAATTTATGACAGGAGCAGAAATTGGTTCAGACAAAACCAAAGTCTAGATTCCGACACGACTAGTCAATCATATAGTTGTGACCGGGTATCAAGGTTGTTTTAGGCACAATGTAAAAATTATTTCTGATATGATCACTCAATTTATGACCAGTTCATAATCAAATCGGGTAGTCGTGATCAAGGGCAAAATTTTCAAGCACGATTCAGAGGCAAAATCGGTACGATAGTTATGGTCGTTAAAATCCTGACCATGAAATTTATAGTCGTCCAGTCATGCCAGGTCATTTAAGCATGACTAATCACAAGGAATTCATATATAATCAGAAAATCAAATCATGGTCGAAAAGAGTTTAGGCACGAGTGTTAAAATTCAAATATAATCATAATCGTAACTCGATCAAGATAAGGTCAGTCTAACCTTTGTCAAATAGTATTTAGATATGATGAAGAGTACGATAGTAGTCTAGACACGACGAATCATGAAATTTTGGAATGATCAAGGATGGTATGAAGCTTAATCGCGATCAAAATTAAAATATTGACATGATGAGGGCTAATCAATTCTTGGTTAAATGGAATTTAGGTTTGTTATGAACGAAATCAAAATTTTGAGCACGAGCAACATATTAATAGAGATCCAGGTCACGATGGAATCCAAATCAATTGAGTACGGTCAAGGATCAAGACTATTGGTACGATAAAGGGGTACTATTCAAAGAAAAATCAAAATCAAAAGTTTAAAAAACGAATGTCAATAGCATTGAAATCCAATCACAATATATATATTAAGAATATTTAGTCTCGATACGATCTAAGTTGATCAATTCTGCGTAATCAAGTTTTAGGCAATATGGAGGACAAGGTCATCAAAGTCTGAGCACGAGCATACAAAGATGGGGATTCATGTCACATTTAAATTTAATTCAATTGAGTAGGACCCAAGATATTAATATGATAAGAAAAGATGATCAAAGTCGATTGGTCGTGATTAATGGAGCTAGGATTCATTGATATTGAAAACTTTTAAAAGGGTGATTCAATTATATAGAATAAGTTAAATTCCTCCTTTTGATAGGAAAATAAGAGGCAAGATTTCGTAGGGAAGTCAAGTTAATCATCTGTCTCTGATTTCATTAAGTTCATCTGGTCATAATTGTCAGTCGTATCTTTATCTCACAAGTTATGATATGAAAATTCAACCATTATATGCCCACCACCAAGATTTTATAACCTTCAGTCATCTAAACCTTTACCATGATCACCATAGACAAAATTTTAAATTTCTAAAATATTTTCCATGAAGCATACCCCTTTTTTTTAGGGATCAACACTTATTCATTTAATAAAATTTCCAAATTCCTTCACCTCGTCCTAAATTAGATCTGAAACCTCTAAATCTAGTTTGTGAAATCCTTGAACTTGTTTAAATCAAGTCTCGTATTTACTCAACTCTAATACCACTATGTCATACAAAATTTATTCTTATTTATAAATCAACCTTCATATTTTCTTCAACGTTCACTTCAATTATTATCCTTTTTAAATTCTACAATTTTTTTCCCAATCATCTAAAATAATTCCTATAACTTAAAATCTTTGCGTTCTCTCTGTCTCTAGTCACCCTCTTACAATATCTAGTTCAATTTCGTATAATCATTGCATATAGTTAAAATCTCTTCTCTATTACGAAATTCCCAAATTTAGCATCATAGCCTTAATGAGTAATGTCTCAAGAATCAATAACCAAAATTTTTTGTGATTGTTTTTAAATTGATAACATTTATCTCTCGATTTCATTCTAACCCTTTACCACAACTCCCTCTCAATTTTTTTTTTCATATTGACATCCAATATTTGATTCCTACAAAATCAACATACGATAACCAATTACGTCATTTTCGAACTAGATGATTTACGTCACATCCTCAACATTTCTCAGGTAAAATGATATGAAGATTCAAGGGTTTCAAAGTATAGCTGACAGAATTAGATACGAAACAGGGGATTGATGTAATCAGGACAGTTATATAAGACAAAGAATGATGGTAAAAAATATTGGCAGGAAGAGAAATGATAATAGAATCTGTTCTGCTTATATATTTAAAAGAAGGAACCATTCTGAAACCAGAGCTATAATATCAAATCCAGATAAGGTCTAGCAAAATCATCAATTCATGGTATTGTGAAAAAATTTATAGCAAGAAGTTATACAAAGGTTCATAATAACAGCTAAAGCTACTCCTACTTCTAAGTTAAATAATGAGAAGCAAAACAAACAACAACAATTTTTTTTAAACTAATACAAGAAATAATGGTAAGAAGAAAATAATGATAAAATCCTTTCTTGCTCAATCTGTTAAAAAAAAGGAACCATTTGAGATCAGAGCTATACAAACAAGTCTAAGATAAGGCCTAAGACAATTCGTCAATTTATTACATTGGGAAGGAATTATATCCAATAAAGTTATACAAGGGATTATATCAACAATTAAAACTGTTTTTACTCCTAAGTTAAGTGATGAAGAAACAAAATATATTATTATTATTTTTTTAAAAGGCTGAAATACAAGGTAGAGATGATTGTTTTTTTTAAAGCTTTAGAGATATAATCTGATAATCATATGCGTCTTCATGAAATTATGTTGTCAGAATTCTGCCACGCCAATAGGCATAGCTGTAATAAACGATAGAGTCCATAATAAGGCATACACCCTATAATCATGTTATCTAGAATTCTTACCACGCCACCCGGTATGGCTGCAAGAAAATCTAGATTTCATAACTAGGATAAGTATAGCTATATCAGGCTTTACGTCATTGTCATGCTAGCAAATATGACTGTAATAAATTCTAACTCCATAATAAAGTAGACCTTTACCTTTCTCACTATCTTTATCAAGTATGTTATCAGGTTATACCTTAATTCCAAAAAAAATGTATATATACATATAAATACAAACTCAATTTCAACAACTAATATCAAGATTCAAAATTCAACAATAATCCATCAAAATCAAGTTCAATAACAGGAAGTAAAGGTAAATCAAATCAGGAAAAAAATAGATTTCAAATCGAAGTTAAAATAAGATTCTCAAGGATCGTCCCAGGAATCTCTTAAGGAATCCTAACTGTGATTGAGTACCCTCAAAAAAATATATACTAATCCTACTGTAGGCTGTAGTGATACTCTAGTTCGAATATCACTACATAAACTCGACCTGCATGGGCCACCACTAAAAACGTGTCATGACCCGCACCCTAGAGTAAGGGCACGAGAAGTGGGTACGTCCAGCCTATGCCACAGTATCGATGGTAGAACGCTGTCCTAGGTCAATCATCTAACAATATAAGGTACATGTACAGTATATATACTCCGAATGGAGGTGACATAACAATTACAGTCTCAATCACATCTAAGGTAGAATAGGATAAAAGATAGATAAAACTGAAATCCGCAAAGAGATACAGCAGATAGAAGTCTAAGTGTCTAAGATATCACAAATCCGGAAAAACCTCTCAAATCTCAAATACAGTAATCCATAAAGTAAATACAACTCAAGGCAACTGAAAATAAAATAAGAAAAACTCTAGCTATCTACTCCAACCTCTACTGTGTCTCCTCTAGGCTAGCAAGTAACCTCCAAGCTATCTGTAAAATTTATCAACAGGTCCAGTTAGGACGGGAGCGAGCACAGTACATCTCATGCAGTTCATAATGTGACAGGATATATAAATATGCAATAGAGTAAGATACATGAAACGCTGAGAATATACATGAGTAAAAGAGAAGCCTGTAATAAAATATCTACTATAAGTAAAAAGCTACAGTAAACTAGTGATTTATAGTACAAGCTAGACATATGAATGGCTTGATAATAAACATGAGAGTTTGCACATGACTACACTACTTTAGAAATTGTCCACATGACTATTTATACTCCCCCGTACCCCAATCAATACACAAGGATCCAGACAGGTTATGTTATTGTACATGATATCACATGGGAGTCCATAAATGGGTGCACATGAATGTAAACATAGTGGCTCAGTGAACAAGAGAGTACAGGAATCACGAGAGTGCACATGAATGGTGAAAGCACAGGAATACATGTTGAAAGTGAAACGCATATGACATAATGTAACCGATGCTCCCGAGGGGGATAACATCTCATGAAGGGATCCATATAGTACCAATCCGTGTTAACAACGTGATAGCATCAAGTAAAGTAATCTAGAGCGTAAATGTAAATCCTATCAAGTATGAGACGGTCAGAGAATGTACTCGCCTTGATTTGGTTGGAGTCGACGTGTGCGACACGAACGTGTCGACACGAGGTAGGTATAATACTATGCTCCACAGAGGGTCCCAAACGACGACACGGGCATTTCCAATGAGTCCAGAATAGTCCAAATAGCCTAGTTTGATATATTGGAGTCCAAAATTAGGGTTCGGTATGATAATCAAATCAAGAAGACCAGAAATGACTATAAACGACGCGACTTATGATTTAAGGGAAAAGAAATGCTATATATATGAATAACTAATTCAAAATTATTTATTTTATAGATATATTTATAAAATACCCTTAAATAATAGTTGAAACCCATAAATTATTTTGAAGCATATAAACTGAATTATCTACATAAACTTAAAATCAATAAGAGCCCATAAATCTTTAATCACATTTTAACTCTAAATTAATTTATAATAATATTATTAATGGCCTAGGAGTAATCAGTATGTGATTAGTTATAACAAGATATTACTACTATAGGTAACATCATTTTGAGAAAATTATTTATTTAATATAAATAATATATTACTGGTTTTAATATCTATCAATACGTACACATGTATAATATATAATAGGGCTAACCCTAACTCTAAAATAAAAATATGGACAATGATAATAGTAAGCATCAGTGAAGGTTATTGACCCACACTCCAACTCAAAATCTAACTTTATTTAATTCACAAGAAAATTGATAAAAGGGCAAAATATTAAAATCTTTAAATTAACACTAATTTTAAACACCCATTAATATTTATAAATACTTATACAGAAAGGGGGGTTATTACACTGATGATTTATTCCTTACTTAAAACCTAAATTTCGAAAGGGGAAAAGAAGGGGAGCTCACAGAGGCGGTCGGAGGGGAATGGCCAGCGGGGCTCGACAGGGTGGCACGGCGACCAGAGCTGGGGCAGTGGGATGGTCGGAGTAGCCCGACGGGAGGCGGACAACGTAGGAGAGGGCTTGTGTCCATCGGATCTGGCGGAGGGGGTTCGGCTCGCTCGACCAAATCGAGGTGACGGCGATCTCCCGGAGGAAGAGGGTGGGGCGCACGACATGGTCGCTGGCTCGGCGAGGGCAGACAACGGGTGGAGACGCGGGGCGCGTTCGTCGGCTGCGGAGGGGAAACGCGCGGATCAGACGACGGTTCCCGGAAGCGATCGTCAGGCTCAAGGCCAGGCGGCGGGCGGCGGAGAACGGTAAGGGGGTCTCTCTCCTCCTATTTTCTTTGTGATGGGTGGTTGTGGCTGGGTGGCCGTTGATGGTCGACTTGGAGGTGGTGGTGATGGGTTTTGATGGTGGCGGTGGTAGCTTTTGAGGCGGTGGTGATGGGTTTTCTGTGGTGAATGATGTGGCCGGGGTGATGAACGGCGGTGGTCGGTTGCGTGCTAGGCCGATGGGCCATGGTGGTTATTGGTGATTCGGGAATGACGGTACTGTGGCCGGAGCCGGACCAGGTTGTCGAGATAGGCAGTGGTCAGTGGTCGGACAAAGGTGTTGGTGGGGAATGGAGGAGGTGACGGTAGCGGAGGGGGAAGAATGGTCTGGAGGTGGTCGGGATTGTCACAGTATTGGTGGGGGAAGAATGCTACAGGCGGCTGCTATGAATTTTGGGCTTGGGATTAGGTTTCTTGGGAATAGGGTCTATTTATAGTGGATTAGGAAAAATCCTAGAATGTAAATGTAATAGCAACTAGAAAAAATTAGTGGAGAACTAACATACTAACACTAATGCTAACTGCTAACTCTAACATTATCACTATCTGTCAATTAATTAGTACTAAATAAATATTACCTATAAACTAATTGATTAATTACTAGTTACCGCTAATTTAACAAATAGGCTAATTATAATTTAGCCAATATTTCTAATGACTTAATTAATACTATTTTTATTCACTAATTATTTATATATAAATATATATATAACAATCATTTATTTAGTAAATAAATATATTTTTGAAATTTATAACTCGGTAATGTTTTCTTTATATTAACAATATTTATAACTTATTGATTCAAGGAAAATGACAGAAAAATCCCAGTGGGATAACTTCGCATAAATAATTTTACAAAATCAAAGTCCAACAAGGACCGATAGCAATTACGGTCGACATTGTTTTCTCAAAATTAGAATTTGAACGTTTTTTCAAGATTCAGAAAATTCGAAGTTTTGAAAATTACAAAATAAATAAATAAATAAAATAAGATTTTAAGATATCAATTAACGGAGGATATAACCTCCACATGGAAGAAAGGGATACAGGGTGGCATTAAATCGTCTTGCCCAGAACTCCTAGTCATAAGCGACATACGGGGACTACTCGCAAAGATGTCACTACGATTCCACACGGTCGAGAGCGGGACCGGGACATGGAGCTGGAGAAGGGAGAGGTAATGGCAAGGGACAACCAGACTGGATTCGGATGATGCAAGCAGGAAGCACGAATCAGCAGATTGGTGTGATGGAAGACGACGGAGGACGGAAGAAGATAACAAATGTTTTGGGTACTAGCTCTGGCGTGCCACATAGGGATATGCTTGGTAATTAATGTCTTCAATAGCTTGGAACATACGGGGAGCGTATTCGATAGGGAGATGGAAGGAGGTTTGCGAGGTGGTTCAGAGGCAGAAATATACCATTGTTGCTCTATTGGAGACTAAAATAAAGACTGATATACTGTTATCCCGAAGGACACCTTCTTCTTGGTCTCAGGTGAATAATCTTAGTATGATGGAGAGGATTTGGATCAAGTGGAATAATAGGTGCTGGAAAGGACATATGGTTCTGGTTATTGAACAAATTATCGTTATGGATTTTATAAATAAAGGAGGGATGAGATTTATTCTCGTAGCAGTGTATAGGCACAATGGCAGGAAGCGTCGAGAGGAGTTGTGGCGAGATATTATTGGCGTGAGTGCTTTAGCGGAGAACTAGCTCAAGGCTCCCCTTCTGATCATAGGGGACTTTAATGCCTTAATGTATCGAGGGGAGAAAGTTGGAGGTCGCCCGGTGCCTGATCCTATCTTGCACGACTTCCAGAATTGTGTATTTCAGTCTGGGCTACGGAGTTTTGATCGAGTTGGCCATGTCTGGACGTGGAAGAATAGGGCCGTGAGGAGGAGAGTGGCTTGCCATCTTGACCGGGCACTAGGTAATAGCTCCTGGTTTGAGAAATTCCTGCATTGGGTAGTGGAGAGATTGTCGTCAGGTTCGAGTGATCATTTCCCTTTCAAAATTAACATGATATAAGCGGTTAGGGGGCACGCTTTGTGAGGATTATGAGGCGGTTGTTTGGAGAGGGTTGCAGTCAGCGGCGTGTGCAACCCTCAGTATCAGCTTATGAGTCAGCAAACAGGTCAAAGCGGCGCTGAAACATTGGAGTCATTCCTCTGGAGCATCATGGATCTTGCCTCCAAGGTCAGCGAACATCGAATGATTGAAAAGATTCAAATGGCATAACGAGATAAATGCTCCTATCTGAAAAGGAGTGATAAATGTACCAAATTCTTCGATGACGTGGTTCGGGCATGCCAACATCGGTACCTGATCAGTCAGCTTATCATTCGCAATAGCAACGAGATTACAACATAAAAAGACATAAAAGGAGTGGCAGCCAGGTATTACTAGAATATTTACAAGATGATTATCTTACGGTGTTTCCAGCTTTAGTTTGTAAATAGGTGGTGACACAAGTTGGTAATGATTATTTATTAGCCCCGATGATGATGGAGGAGGTGGAGGCTATTATGATAGTTGTTGATCCCGATAAGGCCCCAAGACATTATGGGCGTTAGCAAATTCTATCGGTTCCATTGTGGGGAAACTTAAAGACTCGGTCCTCGAAGTTATATGTGACTTCTTTTTGCGTGGAAGGCTGTTGAAGGAGTTGAATCACACATTCATTACTCTAATTCCTAAGAAAAGGGTTACTTCTTTGGCGGATTTTTTACCCATAGCTTGTTGCAATTACATTTATAAGTTCATTACTCACCTTATATGTCGGAGTATGGCTAGAATTATGCAGGAGCTGATATTAAAGAATCAAGCTGCTTTCATCAAGGGTGGATCGATTGCAGGGAATAGCTTGTTAGCTCATGAGATGGTTCGAGGATTTAACAAGGCTGGAGGGAAGAAGTCTTGTATCAAGCTGGACTTGCAAAAGGCCTACGACGTGGTAAATCAAGCTTTTGTTTGCAACATTATGATGGAGATGGGCTTTGAAAGGGTATGGGTAGATAGAGTACGTGAATGTATCACGGCGATGAGCTTCTTTGTGCTTGTCAAGTAGCAGCCATATAGGTTCATTAGGAGTAACTGGGGTCTTTGCCAGGGTGATTCGCTCTCGCCATATCTGTTTACTCTTGTTATGGAGTATCTTACGTATTTGATGGACGCTATCATGCATAGGCATAGGATTGTGCTACTGTTTCGATCGGTGCGGCAGCATGTCTACTATCTTATATATGCTAATGATTTATTAGTATTTATGGTGCCATCTATGGGAGGGCTGGGCATCCTAGCAGAGTTGATGGCCAAGTTTGGTCGACTTACAGGAATACGTCTCAAAGGAGAGAAAAGTATGATGTACTTCAACTCTTACTGTCCTGACAAGGAGGAGCATGTTGCTGTGATTGGAGGGGATATGGGGTTCTTCCAGTAAAATATTTGGAAGTCCCGCTATCGGTCAACTATGCCAAAGAAGCTGATTGTCCGGGCATGATGGAGTATGTGCAGCGACGGATTGAGGGATGCCAGGCTCAGACTCTTTCCTTTGGCAGTCATATTGAGTTGGTGAGACCGATACTTAAGGCAATACCATCATTCTGGCTCCAGTCTATCCTACTTCCACTGGCCACCATAAGGAGAATTGAGAAGTTATGTGTTGATTTTATTTGGAGAGGTGGTATCCATGCCATTGCGTGGGATGTTCTTTATAGATGACGTGATGAAGGGGGAGTTGGCTTGCGGTCACTATATGTTGGTCCAGAAGGAGGAAAGGATGAAGTCACTACAAGAAAAATGAAGATTCTTGACAGTTTATAAGTTGATGGTTGTGAAAAACCGTCAAAAAATGGGTTATCTTGACGGATTTAGCCTTACGTCAAGAAATGCCATATTTTGTGTTAATTTAGCAATCTTACAGCATAATAGTTGACGGTTTTAGAGGATCCGTCAAGAAATATCATTTTATTTAGTGACGGTTTGGTAATAACCGCCAACTAATATATGCCTAAAAAAATTGGCACAATTTTTTCATCTGCCATTTTGGTAATTTTTTGAAATATAAATCTATATTGACGTTAGTCATTATATCCCGTTTTATTTATTTCTCGATTCTTTCCTCTCCTTTATATTTCTCCATCTCTCTCATCCACCAGCCGATGGAGAAGGAGATCTCAAATCTACATCTCTCTTCTCCTCTTCCTCCTCTACAATCTCCATTCTCCTATTCTTCCTCTTCCTCCTTTTTTCTTCTCATATAGACCCAAAACCCTAATCCCCGAATCCACCTAATCTCGTCCCCAAATTCTAACCTCACATCCATCAGAGAGGTGCATCGGGATGGTCATCACGGCCCGTTCGAGAAGCTAAACCGAAGAAGAACCAGCAGCAGGAGCATGAGAAGAAGAAGCGGGCGTCGGCGACCGAGGCCGACTGCTTCAAAGACATCGATGACGTCGAGGACAAATTCGACCTCCCGTCGGCGTGGGAGCTGGAAGTGTTCGAGTTCCCGTGGCAGGGGCGTCCGATTACTGCGAGATCGATGGCGGCAGCGACCTCCTGCGATGTCTTCTTTGCTGTCAAAAGGGCCAGAGGAGGAGGAAAGCCTGGACTTCGACATGAGCAAGTTCTCCAAGCTGCTGAGGAGGGTGTCGATGGCGAAGATGGAGGTCTACATAAAGCTATCCTATCTCGACATTCTCGCATACAATATTCCCAAAATCAAGGTTTGCCCTCACTTTTTTCTTCCTCAATTGGGGTTTCTGGAAGTCCGAAAAAAAGTTTTAATCTCTATAGGAATTTTTAGGCGAATTGTTCAATTTGGCTTCTTTTCAAAGTAACGTTGAAGAATTTTTAGTTTGGGTGTGGTTAGGAACAATATAGTTCTTTGAATCTAAGGGGAAAGTTGGTGTCTTTATTAGAAATTTTTGTTTCTGCTGTTGAGTTTGGTACCCAGTAAAGACCAACTAGAAGAAAATTTTGTTGGCATCAATGTACTTGTAAAAAAATTGTAATAGAAATTGAAATTGAAAAAGAAAATTCAAGTTTTTTAGGTCACTTTTGAAATGATGTTTATTGGTTAGAAAAATTAGGTCTTCATTAATAAGTAGGTCGCACATACAAACCTAAACTTTGGAAGTTTCAATTATATGGTTGGAATCGTCAACTATTCATTGAATGCCCACCTAGCTTTCGTGGGGTTTTCAGTTTATTTTGACTCTAAATGCCCTGGGGTTCTGCATCATTTATTAGACCTCTTGATATCAAAACACCTGAATACTTAAATTTTCATGATATCCTTTTAATATGTTCACACATGACACTTGACTGAGTAAATTAATTAAAGCAACTATCAACCCTTTAGTATAAAAAATGCCAGAGTAGATCGCGCCATATAACGGCCTAAAGTAGCCTCTTTTCAATCTTTGGTAGTCATAGAGTCAATGCAATTCCCATAGTGAATTATGTCATCTTATGGCTTCATAGACTCTTGGCCTGAGTGCTGATGGAAGGATCAAGGCTAAAAATTGCTTGTGCTGTTTGCTTGAGATGAGAGGGATGGACTTAAATCGTTGTTGGCTTCTAATATGATACTGTAGTGTTCTAGTTAACACATAAGTATCTGAGAAGCAAATAGAGCAATAAGTTCTTCTCTTTCATCTTCCAGCTGCCACCCTTGGCTTGGGTGCTGGTGAAGGATCTAAGTAAAAGATTGCTGGCATCTATGGCCATGGAGCCTGACAAGGTGTTCAAGTATAGGAGATGAAACACAAGTTTTATGTTTTTTTAAGTTGGGAGTTTCTAGAGGAATACTTTGTTAGCCTTTGTTTCTCTTTAGAGACCATACTTCTTAACAATATTAGTTAGAAGTTCAAAATGATAGCAGAGTTAGGGAGTTTCTGGAGGAATATTTTTTAACTCTAGCTTCCAACTTTCATTACTCCATACTTGACCTTTTTCACCATGTTAAAAAGAATTATGTATCAGACATGAAGCGACAGTTGGAAGCTAGAGTTAAAAAAAACTATTTGGCATGTAAAACCTATGCCCGTGAGAGTTTAACATATTACATTGATAGATTTTCTGAAACACAAATTACAGTTATCTAATATTCTTATAAGTCTTGCAAAAGGGTTGCTTTAAGATTTATTTTTTATTTTATTTCCTGATGCAATATATAAGCTTATTGAAAAAGGATAAAGGGATACTCTTGATAGCAGTCTGTTAAATTTTTTGAAAATTCCATGTATTTTCTCTAATGGGTCTTCCATGTATTTTCTCTAAGGGAATTCCATGTATTTTCTCTAATGGGACTTTGTTTACTTTTTTTTGCAGATTTGATTTCATGTATTACGGTCGAGACTTGCATGAACGGAATTTGTAGGTTGCCGGTCTTCTTGTTTTCCTTTTCTTTCCAGAACTGAGCCACCATTTGCCCCATGGGTAGAGCCTTAAGTCTTTGCAAGTTGCTGCAAATGGAAGGTTCACTGTCATGCCGAGGCTAACTGTACTGCTCCCTGTAACTTCAATGTGAGGATCCTACTGTGGAGCTCCGGTTCTTCAACGAAAAAAATGTTTGGTATTCTTATCCTTGCATTTACTAGCAATAATCTGAATTCCATACAATTTGACCCCATTGGTGATCTTCCAATATGATCTTCATCTGGACAAATTGGTGGCTGTTAGTAATTTCCATGTAACAAATTGTCAAATGCAATAGAGTGAAACTGGTGAGTTTAGCATAAAGTTAAAAGTGCCCTTAATGGTTCATTACAAGAAAAGGATATTCTATAGTGCTATGGATATGCAATTTTTCCTAGTATAGTGTTATCGATTTCTCCTTAAACTCTTGACGTAGAAAACTAATTAAGATTTGTTCTAATCTTTATTTATTCTGTCGTCCATATGAACAGCCAGGTATTTTAATATATTCTTTATTGAAAAGCTGCAAGAAAACCTGTAAACCATACCATGCCGAAAGGACAACAAAGTCTTGTTACTTGGGTATATTTGTGTATCCATTGTCAATCAATTGGATATTAGTAGCAATTATTGAGTTCTTAACATTGGCTTACATGTTTCTTGAAATAACACAGGAGACTCCAAGATTAAGTAAAGACAAAGTTGAACAATGTATCTTGAAATAACACAGGCGACTCCAAGATTAAGTGAAGACAAAGTTGATCCCAAACTAGACGACTACCCTCCAAAGGCGGTTGCTAAGGTTCATTCCCTTCTTCTTATCATCATATTAGATGTTTTTATTTAGATTCGACCTTCTTAAAATACTTACTTGACATCAACTCTGTGAAATATCTTTCTATTCAAGAATTTTAAATAAGCTGCTATAGTTTCTTGTTTTGAACAATCATGTTGTTGCTTACAGGTGAGGATAGAAGGGTTAATTGACTTCTACTGGCTTTGTGAACGGCCACAGGTACTTATAACTTTGAAGGTTACTGATATATAAATCTGAGTGCACAAACATAAAATGACTTATTATTCTCTTTTGTTGTATATATGAGTACATTAATTATTGTCAATATGCATGTCATATTGTATGATTTCTATTGCTTCTTATAATTGGTTGACACCATCATGTTTACTTAAAGACTGATTGATGTTTATAACATAATGCCAATGATTTAAAGGCTTGATTGGTGTCTTTTGAACCCAATAGTATAGTCTAAGAGTTTTCTATATTGCAATTGCTTTACTTTTCTAACTTTGCTTCCATTTTATGTGATATTAAATACTCTAAATGAGTTTCCTGAGTGTAGCAGGTAGTAGGGATACCAGTCAATAATGTGGGGTGTGTTGTAGACCAATAGATAGGAAGGGAGGATATAGTATGGAAAACCTGTGTGCAGGATTTAAATTTCATGCCATTGTAGAGAGGGGCAGAGTGTGTTAGAGTGTACGGGTTTAGAGACCATGTGTATGTATGTATGTGTGGTATCAGTGGAGTTATCCAAGGGCTGAACCAGGTTGTGTGTGTGCGCTACCTGTGTACACGGGCTCTAATTTTTTAGAGTCCCTGTGTGTGTACTACCTTGTTAGTTGAATTTTGATATAGAAATGCTTCCTCAAGAACTTATAGAAATTTATGAGCTCTAATTTTTTATGATGACACCATGTATCTCATAGCAGTTATTTGTCCATATTATTGCGCGTGTATGATATGAGCTCTATTTTGCAACATTAAAACCTTTGTTTTTCTTACTGTGATTTTCCTGAAGATAGAAATCTAATATTTGAATAGTTATTTTTTTTAACCTGAACTTCTGATAGAGCTCTGTTTGTTTGTGGACTTAATATTTGGGTAGTTCATGGTTCACGTGTAATAGAACTTTGGCTTGTATCTATCGTTCATACCAATGTCCAATGCTAGCAATATTTACATTTTCTTCTCAGTTGATATCGTTTTGTACAAATATGTACACATAATGATTAAGTCTATTCTCTTGTTCTCTCAGAACTACATAGAAAAGGAAAGTTGTACTGTGATGGGAGGGATCTGCTCCGAGTTCACTATAAATTTTTGTTTACTTTATAGGTTTTAGATGTTTATGATATTGTACGAAAATCATATACTTTGGTTGGATGTTTGTGGTGTACGAACACTTTTGTTAATATAAAAGTTGTGTATTATAGTTATTTGTTGTATGTGATCTTCTGGATTATATTGATATTAAGTGTGATTGATTCGTAATATATAATTATAAATAAAAATTTGGCTTTTGCTTCTCTTGACGGTTATAAAACGTCAACAATTAACTCAATTCTGCAACATCAGGGCTTTTCTTGACGGCTAATAGCCGTCATCTAGGCCAGAGTCAAGAAAAGTTTTCACCTATATTGACGGTTTCTAAAAAACTGCTATCTTGACAGCTAAAAATGGTCAAGAAAACTACTTCATATGACGGCCAAAAACCGTCAAGAAAAGTCTTGCCAGCGACCGTCAAGAAAAGGGGGGATCTTTTCTTGACTCCGGCCTAGTTGAAAGATCTGCAACCGTCAAGATACCCAGTTCCTGACAGTTTTTCTCCGTCAAGGAAAGCCTTTATTAGTGAGTTGGTATGGGAATTCCTGGTGGGAACTAGCGTGTGGGTAGAATAGATGAGGAATAGATATCTGAAGGGGCAAAATTTTTGGGCATACAAAGCTAATAATAATGAATATGTGACGTTTAAACATACCTTACTTCTCTGTCGGGACGTCAAATAGGTTGTCACTCGTGTTCTACGAGATGTTGAAGATACTGATTTATGGCTCGACCCGTAGACACGTCATAAGAGTCTGTTGCAGCTTCTTGGGCATAATGTTGGCCAGGCATATAGGCATGATAGGGTAAGTTCTATTGATATAGATGGGGCATGGAGAGTGGAGCGACATCCTTATGTACAGCTGTATGGTGGGGATATTGGCAGAATTGATATTAATAACAGTGTGGTCACGGACTGTTGGGTATGGGATGGTACCGTCACAGGGGGATTTGATTTCCAGGTGGAGTACAATCACGTACGGGAGGTTCATGCTAAATTTGAGTTCTCTGAGGTTGTGTGGATGTCTGGAATAGCACGGAAGATGCAACTCTGTCAATACATATTGGTTCTAGGCCGCCTACTAACCATGTATAGGTTAGTACAGTTCAAAATTTTATTTTGGCCCTCATTGGTGTGTGATGTGCAAGAATGATGTGAATCTATTAGCCATCTGTTTTCCGATGTCCGATGACTAAGGTTATATGGAATCGACATGCAAGCCAGTTGTGGTTCCATCATAGGGAAGGGCTCGACTTCAGAGGGTTTATCAAGCAAGTTCAGGAAGGAAAACGGGTGGGGACGAGGTGGCATCAGGAACCTTGTACGAGACTCGCTACAACAGTATGGCATATCTGGAAGGAGCGGAAAAACCGCATATTTGAGGGGGTATATACGACCACTATTGGTATATTACACAATATAGAACATGATGTACAGGTGATGGGCAACCTGGATAATTCTGGTACCATATGTGTGTGTGTGTGTGTGTGTGTGTGTGTGTGTGTGTGTGTGTGTGTGTGTGTGTGTGTGTGTGTGTGTGTGTCCATCCTTGGTCCTCTAAGATACGTGGCACAACCACCCAGCCAACCAGAGCAGAGTAAGATCTATAATCCAGAGTGCTCAACAGAGAGCCCCCTTCCGCGGAGAGGGGTCTACAACCTAGAGTGCTCAACAGGAAGCCCCCACCCCCATCCAAGTAGGCTTGGCACCTCCGTAGCACAAAGCCATCCAGCCGGTGTCCATGGGGGGGCTCGAACCGTGATCTCCGCAATAGGAGCCCCCCGTTGTAACCATTAGGCCACAACCCTATATATATATATATATATATATATATATATATATATATATATATATATATATATATATATATATATATATATTGCCTAGTTGGTTAGGATGGGGGGCTCCCCCATGGGAGGGCTAAGCTCGAGGTCTCTCTCCCCCACCCGGGATGGCTGGGTGGCTTTGGCCACAGTCCCGGGGAGGCCAAACACCGAATATATATATATATATATATATATATATATATATATATATATATATATATATATATATATATATATATATATATATATATATATATGATCTGGATCAAAGACCTCGCCCGCATGGTCCACGCAATGTCGTACGATCCAGCGACCAAGGATGGCGAGGCTTCGAAAACAGAGCTCCCGATCCGGACCCATATATAATATATATATATATATATATATATATATATATATATATATATATATATAAAAAAAATATATATATATATATATATATATATATATATATATATATATATATATATATATATATATATATATATATATATATTTGTGGGACACCCTGCGGGACTTGCCTAATAATGGGGTAGGAGGCCTCCCTAACCATCAGTCCACCCCCCCTGCGTCATCCAAGTGACCCCAGAAACAGAGCGCCAACCAAAACCGCCGCAACAAAATTGCTAAATCGAAGCGGGTCGTGCCTCCTTCGTCAAGCATCACTCCAAATCCCCCCACCCTCTCCATGATTAGCATTCTGATATGAAATGCTAGGGGCATAGCAGGCCCAGATACTGTCAATCGCATCAAAAGTCTCAAAAAGATCCACAAGATCTCCCTTCTTACTATCATCGAAGCTAAAGTCGATCCCACTAAGATTGAAGGCTACAGAATTATATTCAGATTCGATAGAGCCATCCCTCACAGTAAAGACATGGCTATTCTCCAACCTAGAGCTCGACCCTCAGTTGATTTCTTCCTGTGACCAAAGTTTCTCGGTAGAGTTATCCCTTCCGGAAATACAACACAAGTTAATTATAACCATTGTCCACAGCGGCAGAACCAAGAAAAAGTACAGAGAGCTATAGGAGCACCTCCCTCAAATCCCCATCGACTTTCCAAATCAGTCTTGGATGTGTGGTGGGGACTTCAACGCTATCACCTCGCCATCAGAAAAATTTGGTGGCTCCAATCCAGACATTCGCTCAATTAATGACTTCAACCAATTCATCTTCAAAGCCAATCTGTTACATGCCCCATACTTAGGTTCTCTCCTAAATTGGTCTAATTGTCGTAAAGGCTCGAAAGAACAGCAGTCTCGCCTCGATAGGTTTCTGACCAACCAAGCATTGCTTGATTCCATCCACCGGATTTACGTCACCCATTTAAGCAAAATGTCCTTCGGCCATTCCCCTCTTCTGGTGATTATCTACGTTCACGGGCCAAAGGCGGCTAGACCATTCAAATTCCAAAAATTTTGGTCGGAACATCCAGATTTCCTTATAGTGGTCAGGGGTTCATGGAGCGGGTTCCAGCACCGTTGCCCACTCATCAGCATTTCCCTTAAATTGAAGAACGTTAGTCTTGCCCTCGCGGCGTGGAGCCGCACCACCTTCGACGACCTCTTTCAAGCAGTCAGGTTAGCGAAAGAAGACGCCGTCGCTGCAGAGTCTGCCTACGCCATTGACCATTCCCCTGTTAACTGCAGAAGGATGGACGCCACCAAGGAAAACCTATCTCGAAGCACCACGGTGGAAACCTCCTTTTGGAGACAGAAAGCTAGTCTTAAATGAGATCTCCACGACGATCGCAACACCGCCTTCTTCTACGTATGCGTCCACCACATACGCAGCAGGCTCTACATCCATGCTATCTCTTCCCCTATGGGAGAGCGAAGGTCAACACAACACCAGATTCATGAAGAGGCTAAATCTCACTTCTTTTCCTTGTTCAAGAAAGAACGTATATCTTTTGAAGCTAATTTCCTTCAAGCCATTCCTCCCCTAATTTCCAGCGAGGACAACGCTGCTCTTTCTTCTCCGGTATCCGAATCAGAGATCCACGAGGCCGTATACAAACTTAACCAAGACAGTACTCCAGGCACGAACAGTTTCTCCGGGGTCTTCTTCAGGTGTGCTTGGGACATTATCAAAGATGACTTGGTTTCAGCGACTAGAGCTTTCTTTGAGGGCGCCCGATACCCCAGAGATAATGCCAACACGCTCCTCATCCCGAAATCATCCAATCCTACCACTTTCGCCGATTACCGCCCTATTAGCCTCTGTAAACTTTGTCAACAAAGTTATCTCTCGCGTCATTGTTGCGAAACTTTTCGGCCTGCTCCCGAGGCTTGTTTCCCAAGAACAAAACAAATTTGTTTGTGGGCGTGACATCATAGACAACGCCCTTCTCGCCAAGAACTAGTTAGCAGAATGGGCTTCCCCAACCGAGGGGACAATGTGGCCATCAAAGCTGACATAGAGAAGGCTTACAATATATTTGGTTGGCAGTTCATGATCTGGGTTCTAAGGAGCTTTGATTCTCCAAAGAGTGGATCGATATCCTCTGGCAATCAGTGGCAGACTCGTGGTTATCTTCGGTCATCAATGGAGTCTCCACCGGCTTCATCAAAGCTTCCCGTGACATTAGACAAGGTGACCCCCTTTTTTCTTCCCTCTTTATCATCGTCGCCTAAGCCCTTAGTCGAAATCTGATTGCTTTTGGGTCCAGGCGATGCTTTCAGTGATACCAGACCACAAGTGGCTGCCCATTGATCATTCACTTGTCCTTTGCTGACGATATCCTAATTTTCTCCTCTGGCGACAAGCGCACAATGAGTATCATTTTCAAGGTGCTCAAAAGATGCGAGTCTATCTCTGGGCAAAAAATCAACAAAGGTAAAAGCTGCATTTATGTACACAAATTCGTTAACCTCCACAGCAAAGAAGTCTTGGCTTCTATTACCGGATTCAATACCAGACCCCCCTTCCATTAACCTACCTCAGATGCCCTATATCCTATGGCAGAAGATCGACGTCAGTATTCGAACCTCTGATCCTTAAAATCTAATACAAGATAGAAGGATGGTGTAGAGCCTAAAAATCAAGTTGTGCCATGTTTTTACTACTCAGCAATCAAGTTGTGCCCTAAACATTGAGTTGCGCCACTGATATGGAGCCCAGAGATCAAGCTACACCACTGCTCAAGTTGTGTCATATATCCGACTGCGCCTAATCATATTGCACCTATGCCTATGTGGCGCCTGACAATAATTGCCATCATTAACCGACAACACTGACAACTGACAGCACGATAAACGAAGAAAATCTCTTCGAATCCCGTAAAGCGTGACGCTCGAGATGATTTGCTGACAGCTGTTCTGCGCACTCTGTGAGTTGCGCCTAGGCGCAACCTGAACAAATTCTCCTCACATACTCAAATGCTGCCATGTGCCTATGCACTGAGTTGCACCTAGGCGCAACCTAATCAAGCACAGTTTGACTCGTTGACTGAAGCTCGCACAACCTGATAAAGTTGAGACAACTTATGTTCTAAAGCAGGATGACGTGGCGCACATGCCACTAATCTCTCAAAACGTGTCCACTACTCTATACACGACCATGCGCATCTCAATCACATGATGCCACGCGTCTAAATACAGTTAGTACACATTCGAGTAAATGAATGAAAGTTGGCGCAACCCGAAGTGGCGCAGTTCAACCTCGCGCATATCAGAATAACTGCTAAAACAGTTATTTTCAGAACTCTATAAATAGAGTTTCTAATCATTATCAAGGGATCAGAGAGATCAAAAGTTCTTACAAAAGTGCTGCTGCATTCTCTAGAGACTTTAGTCTTCAAGTTCACATAGTCCAAGGGATAAAGCAATCGTCTTCTGATCGGATTCCTAAAGTTGTACTTTCCCAGAATTCATTATACTTTGTACGATTCTTTTTAAAGTTTGGAATAAACTTTTTGTTCTTGCAAACAAAATGGTGACTCTGGTGGAGACGACTTTCTCCTCCGACGAGAAGGTGACAACTCAATGTGATACTGCGTCAATCGGCAAGACACAGAACACTCTGGTTGTTCAAGTCAACCAGACAGCCTACGAGGAAATGATCAACACCAAGAGCAACAAGCGTACTGTGGCTATTACCAAGAACAGAACTGTGTAAAGTCCTAAGTCTTCCACAATTGTTGTTGCCCAGGCGCAACCTATGCGCTCAGTGGCCAAAGCACAATCTGTCTCTGTGGCTCAGACGCAGCCTGCTTCTGTTGCCCACACGCAACCTACTCTCTCTGCTGCCAAGGTGCAGTCCGCTCCCTCTGCTACCAAGGTGCAATCTATTCATTATGCTGCCAAGGTGTAGGCCAAGGCGCAGTCCACTTTTATTACCATAGTGCAATATACTCATTTTGCTGCCAAGGCTCAACCTGCTGCCAAGGTGCAACCTATTCACCTTGCTGCCAAGGCGCAACTAGTAGCCCATTCTATTATGGCGCAACCTAAGCACCTTGTTTCCCAGGCGCAGTTTGTACACCATGTTGCTCTGGCGCAACCCAAGGGAACTAGTCTTTTGGCTATTCCCTCTTCTTCTCTAGTTCTGAACTTGGAGGAGCAATGTTCTAGTGCTAATGCTAGACAGAACAAAGGAAAGGGTCCTTTGACACTTCCTCAACTTGAGCAACCTGTGCCTAATGTGGTTCAACAACAAAACAGAAGGAAACGCTTTTTAGCAAATCCTTCACAAAATAAAAGAAAGCACCCCTTGGTCTTTTTTCAATCTTCTCCAGTCTATGACTCAGAGGAAAATATCTCAGATTGTATTCCTTTGAACAGAGATTCCTCTATTTTTAATAGAGGTCTTCAAATCTCTACCAGAGGAAAGAATACTGATCAAAGAGGCATCCTGCCTACCCCTATGGTAACTACTCAAGATCTTCCAACCTTGCATATTTTAAGATCCAAGCAAGGAAAATTCATGGTATCTCAAATAGATACACCGGGAGCAGAATTATCTGATTTGCGTGCCTATCTCAACAGGTGTCAATCAGTAGCAACCTCGGTGAAACACAAGTATCCTATGCCAAGGGCTAACTTGTACCAGAAACATAGCTTTGAAAAGAAAGACCCAAACACTTATGCCAATGATTTAAGTACTTCTTTGTACACCCACGGAACTAAGCATCTTAAGAACCGACATCATGTTCCTAACATCATTAAGGAATATGTTCCTCCGACTTCTTCTCGTCCAGTGGTGGTAACTGATCTCCGCGAACGTCTTACACAAAATGGAAGATCACAGAGACATCTTACTCACCTTTAAATCACTCATCAGAATGCCAATGCCTTCATAAAATGGTCATCAAGTGTTGTTGCCAATCAGCTATACGATCTGTCTTCGATCGTCTGAACTATGCTTCAACTCCTGAACCTATGATGGGAGATGAAGATGAGCTGTTATATGCTTCTGTCAATATGACTTCCCGATATACTGGGGGAGAAAAACTTCAAAGGGGGGCACGTCTCGCAATCCGAGTCAGCAATACTTGGGTCAACTCCGTGAATCTAGTCAACGGGTCTTTCAACATACCAGAATGAAAGATCGGAACTTGGACCAGGATGCCTTTAATCAGGAAGATCTTCCCATTACTCATCTAGGAGAGGATTCTTTGTCTGAATTTGACGCAGATAGTAAAAGCTCTGAACAAACTATCTCGTCAATAGTGGCAAGAGAGGTGACAGCATATGCCATTACAGAAGACCAAGATGCTTCTAGTTCAGCCAGTCAAGAACAATGAATTGCTGTACTGGAAGATAAACTGAAGACCATGGCTGAAATGGTCGCAAGTATGCACACCATAATCGTGGCTCAATATGCAGTGCCACAGGTTATGAATCCTGCTACAAATCCTGAGCTCATAGCATCTTCTGTGCCTGTTAATGTCGATCTGGGGGAACCGCCTCCCCAGGTTGCTTCTATACCAATTCAAGCTGCTTCCAGTCAGTCTGGTGCTAGGGGTGGTAATTATCATGTTGTTCCTTCTCCTAACAATTTAAATTAACCCACCAATTCACAGACATCAGAGGATGCTAATGAGGCTGTAAAACTCTTACGCACCCAGTTTGAAGCCTTTAAGCAGAAGGATGGTCTACAAAGACTTGGGATAAAACATCCTTATCCTGCTGAATGGAAGGAGGTTCAATTTTCTTCTAAATACAAGCTTCCTACCATTATGCTGTTTGATGGCAGCATTTCTCCAAGTCAGTACATCAATCACTTTGAAGTGATGACTGATCAATTGCAGCCAAATGATGCTCTTCTTATCAGGGTATTCGTCGGTTGTTTAGCCGGTGCTACATATGACTGGTACCGTAGTTTTCCTGATGGCTACATAACTTCCTTTGCTGGTTTCAAGCAAATATTCTTGGAACGATTCTATGAGGGGGTCAACGATATGACTATGTCTGTCCTTATCAAAATTAAACAAAGACACAATGAAACCACGAAGAATTTTATTGAAAGATTTTGCCGGAAGGCACTTAAAATGCCTCTAGGAACTCCATCTGCTGCAATAATAGACACTTGCAAATCAAACTTGTTGCCTATTATCAACATGTGGACAGGAACGACCAAATTTCAAGATTGGCCTTCTTTTATTGTGATTGCCAAAGCTACGGAGGTTAGTTTTGAGAAGTTCAAACAGTTAGGGGTTCAAATAGCTAATCCTAACCAAGATGAACATCCTACATCTGGCAGCAATAATTGCCAGAACAATCGTAATGGTCAGGAAACATTGGCCATCAATCTTAAGGGCAAGGAGTCGTTGGCTATCAATGTTGCTCGGACTGCACCCACTCCATCAGTACCACCACAGAAAGTACCTCGTCCAAAAGAAGAGTATTCTTTTGATGAACATGATATTATGAGCATCTTTAATTGCTTGATCAAAAGCAATAAGCTTCAACTGCTAGAGACAAAACGGCCAGAAGAAGTGGGTAAGACTGACCACCCTAAATATTGTGTTTATCACAAATTTATAGGGCATCCAACTCGAGCCTGCTACATGCTCAAAGGCAAAATCCAAGAAATGGTCAACTCTGGTGCAGTTACCCTCCAACAGGATGAGAAGACCGTGATGGCCAATGTCGTCTCTGTGCAATTTGGTGACTTCCCACCGTAACTAGTGCAAGATGGTGTGGTCTCCATTCCGAGGGCTACTCTCGAAATCGTGAATCTTCTACCTCTCCAAAATGAAGGTCTTGTTCCACTATCCACTGATAAAAAAGAAATTATGTGGATTCATCCCGATCTAGTAGCAGATTTTGAAGCGCCTTCTTCTTCCAATCAAAAGAAGCATTCTAAAACTAAATCAAAGAGCTACAACATGGTATCCTTTGAACTTGTAGCAGAAGAAGAAATTTTAATCGGCACCAGATCTGAGAGACCTTACCTCCGAGAATATCTCGAAACTCAAGAGAATCCTGTCCCATCTCCTGATGTTCTTCCTGCATCATCTTCCCCTACTAAGAATATACCATCTACATCCTCGCCAGTAGTGGAAACAACTCCTCCCAAACCAACATCAGCAGACAAGGAAAAACAACTTGTCCGCTTTGATAAAGCATTGAAGAAGTCCTCATCTCTCGGACTTGAGAAGCCATATAATTTTGATATACTGGCTCCATTGGCTAACTCTCCAGCGAGATTATCAATCTTCGAACTATTACGTCTCTCAAAAGAAACTCGAGAAACGTTAAGTAAAGCTTTGATGCAGGCTGATGCTTGTCTTACCCTCCTCAAGAAGCCTGAAAAGGAGCCTATCAGTTGTACACATTGTCATAGTGTATTTGAACTAATGCCCAACATCACTTTTACACAAGATGACATGCTGTCAGAAGACAATCGTCATGATCGTCCTCTCTACTTCACGGGATATGTGGACACCATGAGAGTCGATCGCATTCTGATTGACCCAGGGTCTGCACTTAGCATCATGCCGAAGACTCTGCTGGACGCCTTGAAGATCCCGGTGTATAACCTTTCTACAACTATCACTACTATCTTGGGGTTCAATCAAGGAAGAAGTGAACCTTTGGGGAAGATACGCTTGAAACTTTAAATCGACAATCTTCGTACAAAGGTGACTTTCTAAGTGATTGATAATCATGGCTCGTACAATGCTTTGCTGGAAAGACCATTCATCCATGAATACAACATTGTACCTTCTACTCTCCACGAATGTTTCAAATATGTGGATGGCAATGGAAAAATCCAGAAAGAAGTTGCAGACTTAAATCCTTTCAAGGGGGTTGAAGCGTACTGCAACGACTCTCGCATGTACAAAGAAGAATTCATGAAGGTGGTATTGGCAATGGATACTGATAAAGAACAGAAAGGCGTGTCGAATGATACTCTGGTGATCCCTGTCAAAGGGCGTACTTCATGTCCTCAGTCTTCCAAGACATTGACTATTTACCTTCCTTCTCACAAGAAGCAGTCTTCTGGTGTTAGTCAGGAACAAAAGGAGCTCACCTCTTCTGAGCCACTTGTAATCTACCTTCGTCATAAAAAACTACTCCCTCCTTCTCGTTCTTCTTCTTCTCCTCTGGTTATCAATCTGACTAAGCCTGTTAAGGCTAAAGGTCCTATTATAAATAATGATGTAAAGATCAATAAAGCATCTCCTTTGCAGTATGCTGATCTATCTTATTATACTCAATATTATTTGGATATGCTAGATAGCTTCAAACCACTTACAATAGGAGTTATATCATCTCTCTGAAACACGGTATCACTTGAATCAATACAAGAATCGTTCTTCCTAGTTACTTTTCAAAAGAAAGGCAAAACTCATATACTTTTTAATAAAAGAAAAGAACAAAAAATCATGCTCGATAGCGATAATAAGGATGATACATGAAGACTACAACTACGTCGCTATAGTCCACAATCCAAGGCAATCATCCGTAAAATGGGCTATAATTTCAAAACTGGTCTCAATAGCGGTAAAGGAAGGAGAACTCCTATTCGCATTTCTGTTCTGAAAGGCAAATCACAATAATACTACAGCAAAACGAAGCGAGGATTAGGTTATACTTCACCACTTCCGACTCCAGAAGCTTCTGAATCTGATGAAGAAGAACGATCTAACTCTTCTGATTCCATCTCATGGGATTCTGACACCAGTATTGGTCATGTCCATCGAGTGATAGTATCTTCTAATATAGTGTCTGCTGGGTTCTCAGAAGATGACAAGGATGATATTGAAGAAGCTCCAGAAGCAGATCCTTGGGCACAAAGGGTGGACACTCAGTGGGAACTCCGTTTTGAACAATAAGAACCACCTACCGAAGATCAAATAATCCAGATTGATTTTGGAGAGAAAGATGTACCACGACCGAACTTTATTCGTAAAAATCTCTCAAAGGATGATAAATAAGAATTGATTCATCTCTTTCGTGAATATATCGATGTCTTCGCCTGGAGTTATGAAGATATGCCAGGTTTAGATCCTCATGTCGCAACTCATAAACTTAATATTTTTACCTAATGCTAAGCCAGTCAAACAACAGCAACGGTGATTCAAGCCTGAGATTATGGATGCAATAGATGATGAAGTCAAAAAGCTTATCTCTTGTGGTTTTATCAGAGAAGAACAACATCCTGAATGGGTAGCCAACGTTGTACCAGTTTTGAAAAAGACCAAAAAATTTCGGGTGTGCATAAACTTTCGGAATATTAATGATGTTTGCCCTAAAGATGAATTCCCTCTCCCAATTACTGATGTCATGATCGACAATACTTGTGGATTTGAACAAATCTCTTTCATGGATGAGTTTTCTGGATACAATCAAATTCGGATGAATCCTGAAGATGAAAAACACACTTTATTCCGTACTCCTCGCAGAATATATTGCTATACGATCATGCCTTTCGGTCTTAAGAACGCAGGTGCAACTTACCAGCGGGCTATGAGTACTATCTTTCGAGATCATTTGTGAAAGATCGTCGAATGCTATGTTAACGATATTGCTATCAAAAGTCGTCTAAAGGAAGATCACATCCAAGATTTAAGAACTATCTTCAATCTAATACGCCAGCATCAACTCAAAATAAACCCCACCAAGTCTTTCTTGTGAGTCTCTAGTGGCAAATTTCTCGGATTCATCATTAACTCTAAAGGTATACACGTTGATCCCGAGAAGATCAAAGCCATTTAAGAGATGCGTCCTCCACGCAACCTAAAAGAGCTACAAGGATTCCAGAGTCGACTTGCTTACATCAGGAGGTTCATTTCGAATTTATCTGGACGTTGCAGACCATTTACTCAGTTAATGAAGAAAGGTGTGTCTTTTATTTAGACAGAAGAATATCAACGAGCATTTGATGACATAAAGCGGTATTTGATGAATCCACCAGTCCTTGTGCCATCGATCTCAGGAATACCCTTCTTGACGTATGTTCGGGCGATGGATCATTCACTCAGAGCTTTGCTGGCTCAGAAGAACAAAGAAGGTCATGAACAAGCCATCTACTACCTTAGTCGGACGATGATTGGAGCTGAACATCGTTATAGTCCGGTAGAGAAGGAATGCTTAGCCTTAATGTTTGTCGTTCAAAAGACAAGATATTACATCATCGGCCAAACAATTCATGTTATTTTTCGAGTTAATCCTCTTCGGGTCTTAATGAAGAAGCCCAGTACGCTCAATTCTAGGCTTGCTACATGGGCCATATTATTAGCACAATATGATATGGTGTATGTTCCACAAAAGTCTGTAAAAGGCCAAGCACTCGTTGATTTCTTAGCAGCTCATCCTGTCCCTGAAATATCTAAACTCTATAACGAGATTCTAGACGAGACATTGGAATCAAATATGATCTCAGAAGAATTTTCTACTTGGCGTTTGTTCTTCGACGGAGCATCTAGAATTGGACCTAGAGGCACCCTTGTCGCTGGAGTAGGAATTGTTCTCGTTTCACCAGATGGATTAGCTATCCAGAGAGCTTATTCTTTAGATAAGTCATGCTCCAACAACGTAGCAGGATACAATGCCTTGCTCATTAGACTTCAATTAGCCAAACAATTGGATATTGAATATCTCGAAGTATATGGTAATTCTAAGTTAATTGTTAATCAGGTTAGAGGTACATACGAAGTTCGACATCATGATCTGGTACCATACCATGAAGCGGCAATCAGAATAGCTTCCTCTTTCAAAGGATTCTTCATCGAATATGTACGTCGACCATGCAACACAGAAGCTGATGCTTTAGCAAACTTAGCAGCGATCTTAGCAATTCCAGTCAAAAGACAACAAATAATTGTTATCTCCAATAGAGAATTGTTTTGCATTGAAAACAACCATAACATTGAATTCATTAATTCAACCGAAGTCAATGTCATTAGCAAAGATTGGAGAGCACCTTTTATCGACTTCGCAGTACATGATATACTACCTGAAGATCCTAAAGAAGCTACAAGTATTCGCCGGTGATCACTTCGATTCTATTATAATCATACCACCAAAACTCTCTTCGATGAACTTTTGATGGATTACTCTTAAGATGTCTTGCTGGTGATAAAGCAAAGCAAATATTACGCGAAGCTCATAACGGCGTTTGTGGAGCACATCAACCCGATCCCAAACTGCAAGATTGTATCCGACGTATGGGCTATTACTGGCCATCTATGGTATCAGATGCCATTGACTATGCAAGGAAATGCCGAGCATGTCAGATTCATGCTGATTTCATTTACCAACCGTCGGAATTTCTTCACCCGACTGCTGCCTCATGGCCCTTCAAAACTTGGGGCATGGATGTAATTGGTCATATTAATCCTCCTTCATCTAAAGGACATCGGTTTATCTTGGCTATAACCGATTATTTCTCTAAATGGGCTGAAGCCATACCTTTAGCTGAAGTGAAGACTAGTAGTGTCATCAACTTCATCAAACATCACGTAATATACAGATTTGGTGTACCTCGTCGGATCATCCATGATAATGGACCACAGTTCATCAGCCAGAAATTTACTAGGTTCTGTGATGACAATAGAATCAATAATGTTGCTTCTACGACCTATAATCCTGCAGCTAATGGGTTAGCTGAAGCATTCAACAAAACTATTATCAAACTCCTTAAAAAGTTTGTTTCTATTAACAAACGTAATTGGACTGAGAAGCTTGGAGAATGTCTATGGGCTTATCGCACTACAGTCCGTAATCCCACAGGTTGTACACCTTTTTCTCTGGTATATGGGTGCGAAGCTGTCTTACTGCTGGAAATTTAAATTCCAACCTTGAGAATCGCCATTGCTAATGAACTTACCACAGAAAAAAACGATCATCTCTGGCTTCAAGAATTGGAGGCGCTCGATGAGAAAAGGCTACTAGTTCAACAACATATCGAACTTTATCAAGACCGTATCTCAAAAGCTTTCAATCGCAAAGTCAAAGTGCGAACATTTCAGGAAGGCAAACTAATTCTTACGGTCAGACGTCCTATGACTATGACCCACATGAGCAAAGACAAATTTGAGGCAAAATGGAAAGGTCCGTATGTGGTAAATAAGGTTTTTCTCGAATGGAGCCTACCAATTAACAGATATAGATGGCAGAGTTGCTATGATGCCTGTTAATGGCAAATTTCTCAAAAAATATTATGTATAAAAGTAAACTGTTCTTCATTCAGAGAAATGATGTAAATAAAGTTTATTTTATTCAAAAGCAGAAAGAGTTATATAATATCAAGGATGAGGACATGGACCCAATCCTTCATGATTAAATACATAATTTGCAAGCAATTCAAACATTTCATTGTCTAAACACACTAGCAACTCACAGGCAGCCATCCTTACAGCTTCTTCTTCAGCAGTCTTCCCAGGCTCCACCAATTTGGCAATCAAGTCCTGCTTTGGTGCAGGAACAGTCGAGCTTTCACCCACTTCTTTCTGAGGAGGCACCGGAGGCTCAGCAGGAGGCGTCTCAGTTGTATCTTAGATCTTCAGAGTGAGCAAATCTTCAGAAGATATTATGTACAAAGAGAAAAGAAGTTGACGACATCTACAAAAATTTTGTTCTATTTATAGACATGATGACTAGATGATCAGCTTCGAGAACCGATACGACTTTTCCTCTTCAAAAGAAGTCCAACTGTTTATTCATTTATTTCTTTCCCCTAAAAGAGTCTGATTGTTCATTCATTCTCATCCTCAAAAAAGATGTGACTGTTCATTCATTTATTTCTTCCCCCTAAAAGAGTCTGACTGTTCATCCATTCATTCATCAATCTTGGAATATATTGTCTTTTATTTACTTTCTCATAAATAAAACCATAAATGATAAATTCTCATATTTAAAACATAAAAAAGAATTTACGTCCTCCATACCTCTGAATTCCAATTATCTACATCAGTAACTTGTCACGTCCATATCACCTCTGACAAAGTTGTCTATTGAAATAACAATATTTTCAAGCGTTATATTTTGCCATATCCACATTACCTCTGAGAAGATATAATAAATATTATTATTTTCTAATCAAAAAATATATCACGTCCAGTACCTCTGAATATATTTTCTATTCTATTACTTATATCTATAACAAGATATGCAATAAGTAATGGAGCCACAGAAAAAGTTTCTCATTTTATTTCTATTTAAAAAAAATACATCATAATGAAAAAGATAACAAGTTTTGATCATTTCTACTCTGAAGAGTAAGTGATAAGTTCTACAATCCGCTTCTTCAAAATTTAGGCTCTTTCATTGCAAGAATCTAGCACCCGTTGTCTAGCTTCAACTCTTCCTGACTTAGGATCGAATGGGTGTAGAGCAGTAGTTTGACGTGTTAGTTCTTCATTCTGTAGCTATTCAAATTTATTCTTCTAGTGCTTCAAAGCATCTAATTGGTTAACTGCAGCTTGATGTAGTTGAGTTTCTTGTTTTATACCCTGTTTGATGGCTTTAAGCTCTTCCTGGAGACGGGCAAGTTCAGCCTCTAGATCAGAAGCTTTCTTCTCTTCATCTACAGCCTTAGCCTTATGACTCTCAGCAATAGAAACGGCATCAGTAATTTGGATGTCCAGTTGAGAAGACTGTCTAGTGAAAGCCAGTAAAAATGCTTCAAAATTGGCTTTACTAGTTTCTGCTTCTTGAGCCATAGCCTCATATTCTGCGTTTACTAGCTGTTTGACATCTCCTCTTTTAAGCTTTTTATAAGCTTTAATAGATCCCTCCAGCTCATCTAAGATGTGTTCCAAGAATGTAGCATGAGCCTCGTCTCCTTGGCTACGGATGCCTCCGATTAAAAATGAAGAGGAAGTTCTGATTGTACTAAATGGAACATCCTCTCTCTCCATTACTCGATGGACTAAAGGCTCCAGAGATGTAAAGAAGATTTTAGTAAAGGAAGCCACCATGAACTTGTTAGTTGCTACGGCACCTGGGGTGGCTACCACTTCTGCTGGAATCTTTACAGCTTTAATAGATGAAGGCATTTCATCTTGAGCACTGATGTGGAAGGAGCTCCCCTCCTACTATAGTTTCGGAAGGTCCTTCTGCAATTTACATATGTCATTTGTTTGAGAAACATACAATGCTGAAGGAGTTATGATAAATAGATCATGTTTAGAAATTTACCTGAGCTGGGCATAGCATGGGGAGTCTCAAGAGGTTTGGATGTTTCTGGTTGAAGCTTTGACAGGGCGTCCGCAGACATCGTGGCTTGGCTACTTCCAGCCCCTAATTCGGTCTGAAGTGGTAGAGTGATTGGAGTTTGATCTGTTAATTCTACTACCACTCCAAAAGCTTCGGGTTATTCAGAAATTCTGGGCTCATTGGTCCTGGGACTAGCATGTCCTCCATCGATAACCAGATTTTCTTCATCCTCAGGAGTTGATTGGCCTTTATTTGCTGGGAGTTCTTGAGGTGGTGGCACATCCACTAAAATTTGTTCCTCTTTAGTAGTGTTATGCCAGTCATCACCATAATTACAATCCGCTAAG
Source organism: Iris pallida (assembly GCA_029216955.1). NCBI lineage: Eukaryota > Viridiplantae > Streptophyta > Magnoliopsida > Asparagales > Iridaceae > Iris > Iris pallida. The sequence goes on from JANAVB010018198.1 coordinate 5,151,000, forward strand.
GAGGCAATCACCTCTTGATCCTCTTCAGATTGAGTAGGATCTTGAGCCTTTGGAGAATCTTGCGACAGCAAATCTTTTTTGGAGTCATGGGAGTTGGTAAAGGAACCCTTATCCCCGTCGCAGCAAGTACATTGGTGGGAATACGTACCACCAAAGCTTCTGATCTTGAGGCTTCTACGGTGGTGGTAGAAGGCTGAACATCCGCTGAAGTAGCCACTGCAAAGAAAGAAATCAATTTAATGTACATCTTTGAGAGAAAAATATATATATTAGGGTATATCAAAATCTTGATATTACCTTCCTGAGATGTTACATCTTCAGCAGCTACCAATTTTCTCCTAACTTCTCTGTATGATGATGCAACCGGCTCTTCAGTAGCTCCGGTGCGATCATCCTCCAGATCGATTAAGGTGGTAGATGTTCCTCCTTCTGTAACTCTTCCTTGCTTCTGAATAGAAGAAGGAGTGGTTTCCTTCTCTCCGGAGGATGAACTGAGAAGCATCTGTTTCGATTGAGAATGAGTTGTTCTTGTAGTCGTCGGTTCATTTTTAACCAATGACGTCCTCTTCTTCTTCTCCGGAGCCATTGGTGAAGCAGGTCTACTATCCAACTGAGGGAGGGCTGTCGTCTCTTTAGCTTTTCTTTTTTCAATCCCTTGGCAGGGGATTTTTCTTTTCGTACCTTTAAAGATACGTCCAGAGGATCTTGTACTTCATCTGGATAATTCTTTAAAATGGAAGCTTCCAGTGGAGGATCTGCAGGATCTCTATCCTCTGCATCTCGAAAAGATTGAGCAGTGTGTTCTCCCAACTTTGATCTCTTCTTACTTGCAAAGCTATGTGCAGGATGGAAGCTTTCAGTAAATATATTTGCTGAGGTATAGAAATTTGCGTATATATATAACAGACGTGGGCCTTGTTGAAGATTGAAGGGCATGGAAAATATATCTTTCGTACCCCTGGCATTGTAATATCTCCAAGCTCTAGCCCCATCGATCAGAAAATCTTTGGCCTGTAGGCAAGTAGTGGAGTTACCAACATGAAGTTGATCATAGCCGAACTGCTGTGCAAATCGACTTGGCAAGTACGGTTCCAAATAGCATTCTTCCTCAAATCTATAGACCAAGTGAGATGGACGGATCGTCTGCAGCCATTAAAAAATGGGTGGACTGAGGCGGAGTGATTCTGCATTCAGATCTATCAGCTGTGGAGGTATAGTCTCATATCCGTGAGGAGGCAGAAAATACTGGAATCTCCATCCCGATCCATGATTCAGTGCAAATCTGTATTCTGAAAGGGCAGTATATTTCCAACGAGCATTAGAGTAGCGTCTGATGAAATCTCCACTGACACTCCCCATATCAGGGTTCATCAAACATGGATGGTGAAGCAATAGCCATCCGAATAAATAAGTATAAGGCATCTCGGTGCGAGGAAAATCTTGCCTTGTCGCCTTGTCATGAAGCATAGTCTGTGCAAAAGAACGCAATCCTGCGTTCAAACGGCAGGTCATTGCCGATAGGAGATCCATCTTATATCCAAAAATAAGACGTACTACAGCAAACAGAATGCCTCGATGGAATCTATCAACTGTGCTGGCTCTAGGAACTATGAAGCGTCGCAGCCATAAAGAGAGAAAACCCGCTTGCTGGGCCTCTTTGGACATAGGTCTATAACCTTGCCTGAGATAACTCTGGAGGGTGTCGCCAGCCTTAAACGGATGCAAATCATCATCCAATCTGATATCTCTATGATTGTGTTGCTCCATCAAATATTGCATGTCACTTTGACTGAAAGGTTCAAAGAAACGAGGAGCACAGCCTTTACTCTTAAGTGGTTTGTCTTCCCGTGCATGACCCAGGAAAAGGTACGGCATCCACTTGGTGGTATAACAAGTACCTGCAGTGGCACTTTTGTAGAAGAGGGAGTAGATCTTGTAGTGACACAATAATTCTTGGAAGACGACGATCATCTGAGGATTCTCCTCTGCCATAGCATCCAAATCTTCATTGTAGGTACATATTCTTCGTATGGATTATCGCATGTCGGAAGATGAGAGAGATATTTCATCTCATGGAGTGCAAATCCCATTTCTCCATGGGGGGTCATGAAAGTTCCAGTACTTTCGTTATATCTCTCTTTTAAAGCTAGAAACATATAAGAGTTCTGGCGAATGCCGTAGAATGTAGTCTATATGGCAATATAAAGATCTAGATCGAGGAGTCTGTCCTTGAACTGATCCAAAATCCAGATAGTTAAGCTACTCCAGTGCTGCATATCTGGGTTAACCAGACCGGTCATACACATGCTGCGATCTGGATATCTTCCTTCGGCCTTTGCAAATGTATTTGCAAATATGGATACTCTGACTGGAAGGAGCAGAGAAGAATCCTTGGAAGGAATACAGCTTGGTTTCAAACCTCTTAAATAAGTGTTGTATTTCTCAGAAGTACTGTAAAAGAGGTCCTTGTGATGCGGACCATTCTATAACAGATTCTTCCGACTCTTGCCTACTGGATTGGAGTCAAATCCCATGACATTCTTCTGGGATAGCTTGCGAATTCATATTGAGATAAAGCCATACATCTCGATATTTCTATGAGGTATATGACTTTGTCTTCACATTTGAATATTTTCTCCTCTTTTTTTGTCTTGGGTTGGAAAGTCTTCTTGATGGCATCCCCAAATAGGAAGGCAGGCTTCTTGTGGACCACACTATCAAGACTTTCTAGAGGTTCCCCGTTCATTAAACTCAGTAGGGTCTGGTTTTTTGGGCCATGAGGATGGTCTTTCGTGCTTCAAGGCCATCATATTGAGGGAATGTAACATAAGATAGAATCTCTTTATACTCCGGGACATTAAATGCTGAAGCAAATCTTTCAGCATTAGAGTCTTCCCTGAGATAAACTGCAGAGAAAGACATGAACAAAAGTTAGAAATAACAAGAGTGTGCAACTTTATGATGAGCAAACAATTAGGTTGTGCAACATCCTGAGTTGCGCAAACAATTAAGTTGCACAACATCCTGAGTTACGCGACATTCTGGGTTGCACGACATTTTGGGTTGCGCGACATTTTAGGTTGCGCAACATCCTGGGTTGCACAACAATTAAGTTGTGCAACATCCTGAGTTGCAAGACATACTGTGTTGTGCGAAAAATAAGTTCTGCAATATCCCAGGTTGCGCTACATACTGGATTGTGCCACATCTTTGTTGCGCAATATTCTTGATTGCGCAAAAATTGAGTTGTGCAACAGTATGCGCAACACGGTTCGTAAGAATGAACAGTGCTCAAATAAAGCAACCATACCCTAATAAGGGGTGGCGTAGAGTTTATGATGCGCCAAACAATCTAAGAAGAGGGGCGCAAGTCAATTAAAAATCAAGTCAGCCTCCATAGGTCAAAATTATTCGTTCTTGGTCACCTTCCAGAGCTGGGTTTGCCGTCTCTCGTCGAGAAGAGAGCGGCGCATATTGAGGCGCATGGGTTGATGGAGCACGGGTCGAAGGTACGGCAACGCTCTTCCATTTGTCAGCAGCGGTCTTCTTGGGGGCCATATCGTCGAGGAGATAGTCGGAGAGAGGATTGCAAGAGTTCAAATAATTCTCTCAGAAGATTAAAGTAAAGAGTTACAGTCGATTAAACAGGGGTTATTTATAGCCTAAAGACGGAATCCTAACAATCACCCCTAAGTTGCACATAAAAATCATAACAGATCATAACAGACTGTGCGAGATAGGCGCAATTTGACTCAGTAATTGTCACGATTCAAAGTATTTCGAAGTTCTGTGATGTTTCAAAATTCGAAAACTTTGAAGGGGGTCTTGTAGAGCCTAAAAATCAAGTTGCGCCATGTTTTTAATACTCAGCAATCAAGTTGCACCCTAAAAATCGAGTTGAGCCACTGATATGAAGCCTAGAGATCAAGCTGTGCCACTGCTCAAGTTGCGCCATATATCAGACTGCGCCTAATCATATTGTGCCTATGCCTACGTGGCGCCTGACAATAATTGCCATCATTAACTGACAGCACTGACAAATGACAGCACGATAAACGAAGAAAATCTCTTCGAATTCTGCAAAAAGTGGCGCTCGAGATGATTTGCTGATAGCTGTTCTGCGCACTCTGTGAGTTGCGCCAAGGCACAACCAGAACAAATTCTCCGTACATACACAAATGCTGCCACGTGCCTATGTACTGAGTTGCACCTAGGCGCAACCTAATCAAGCACAGTTTGACTCGTTGACTGAAGCTCGTGCAACCTGATAAAGTTGAGACAACTTATGTTCAAAAGCAGGATGACGCGGCGCACATGCCACTAATCACTAAAAACGTATCCACTACTCTGTATACGACCATGCGCATCTCAATCACATGATGCCACGCATCTAAATATAGTTAGTACACGTTCGTAACTGAATGAAAGTTGGCGCAACCTGAAGTGGCGCAGTTCAACCACGCGCACATCAGAATAACTGCTAAAACAGTTATTTCCAGAACTCTATAAATAGAGTTTCTAATCATTATCAAGGGATCAGAGAGATCAAGAGTTCTTGCAAAAGTGCTGCTGCATTCTCTAGAGGCTTTAGTCTTCAAGTTCACATAGTCCAAGGGATAAAGCGATCGTCTTCTGATCGGATTCCTAAAGTTGTACTTCTCCAAAATTCATTGTACTTTGTACGATTCTTTTTAAACTTTGGAATAAACTTTTTTGATTTTGCAAACAGATGGCACAATAGGCTCCTATCCCATGGCGGTAAGCTGGTTCTCCTCAAGCACGTTTTGAGCTCAATCCCTATTATATATTGTCGGCATGTAACCCTCCACCCCAAGAGCGTCATTTACTCCCTAAAAAACTTGTTCAACAGTTTTCTCTGGGGCCACAAGATGGGCACCCGGTGTCGTCGGTGGGCTAGCTGAAAAACAGTCTCCAAACAGACGGAAGAAGGCGGTCTGGGCGTCCGCAGCATCCAGGAAACTATCGACGCAATGTCCGTCAAGCTTTGGTGGAAGATTCGTACCAAACCTTCATTGTGGTGCATGTACATGGCTGCTTGTTACTTCCCCCACTCCCATCCAGTTTATGCTATCGCGAATAGCGACGCCTCTCCTGTTTGGCGCCAGCTCATCCGCGGTTGAGAACTGGGCGAACACCTCATCTACCTTAGAATCGGAGACTGCCACTCCAACGCATTCTCTGAAGATTGGGCCGGGATCGACCGCCTTCGCCCTAGAGGCAGGATTAGGCCACCCGCTCGGATCCCCGATTTGTGGCTCGATGATTCGGGTTGACACCTCCCCCTTATCCGCCACGCATTTGGGAGATCAGTTGCTGCTATGGTACGAGACCGTGTCCAGGGCGTATCTTACCATGTGGACTTGCTTTCGTATAAGCCATCCCCAAGTGGGCAGTTCTTGGCTGCTTCTACTTGGGCCCACGTTCGTGTTGCGTCTCTGCCGACCCGAAGCTGGCTTCGATATGGCGCTCGAGCATCCTGACCAAGTGGTCGATCCTTTTGTGGAGAGTCCTCAAAGGTAAGATACCTACCAACGACGTCCTCTGCCAACAAGGAATCCTCCTGGCTTCCAAATGCCATTGCTGGGATGTAGCCCAGGATAAGACTATTCCTCACTTGTTCGGAGATGGCCAGGTGGCCGAAGAGGTATGGGCCTCTATTTTCCCTGTCGATTGTGGGTTGGGGGCGGCCGACCCCATCCCGGCGCATCTTCTTCGAGGTCTCTGCTCCCATAGCCCGGAGCGCACCACTTCCCAACTAGCCGCGTTTATCTGGGTCATTTGGAAACACAGAAACAAGTTCCGTTATGAAGGCTACCTCCCCTCCGCAGCCTTCCTTGTGGGTGAGATTGACCGATAGATCGCCAAGGCTTCCCCCCCACCCCCACCCCCATCCCCATCCCCAGGCCGCCCCACGTGGCCCCTTGATGCTCGTGTTTTTCTATTTGGCATTGTTGTTTTTTGTGGGTTATTTTTTGTCCCCTCCGTTCATGAGGCTAGTTTTTTGTTGTCCCCTCTGTTGATGGAGGGAGGACGAGCATTGTTTGTAACTCCCTTTTTGCCTGCTTATGCAGCTTTTATACTATTCGCTTTTCAAAAAAATTATATATATATATATATATATATATATATATATATATAATTAATGTAAAAAAAAATATATATATATATATATATATAATTAATGTAAAAACTTTATGGTGAAATTTTTGAATTTTAAAAATATCCTTGAGTATTTTATAAACATGATGTTATTATGTCAACTTGTATGTCATTTATGTTTAAAAGTCAAAAAAGTAAAATTGGCATGCAAGTTTTTTTCCATACAACTCTTCATGTTCCAATGGTAATAAATTTTTCTGTTCTTACCATTTTTCAAAGTTTATTATTCTCAATAGAAAATTTAAAAAAAACAAAATTTGTACTTCAAATCTCTTAGCATTGTAAAAAAGAAAGCACAAGCACATGAATAGTCACCTGAAAAAGACAAAAAAACGACAACTGATCTTATGTGGATACATACAGTTGATGGCAAATTTACATCTAAGTCGGCTTACAGAGTTATACACGAGAAGTTATTCCCTAATTCTATCAGTTGCAATGATGAGGATTTCAAAGAATGGAAGAGACTCTGGTCTCTAACACATATCAGTCATAAGGTGGTTCTTTTTGCTTGGCGTGCCATTACAAACTCCCTCCCTACTCAAGCCAATATCAATCTTCGACTCAGTCACATTGATGCTATCTGTCCACTGTGTAAGCAGTCTCCTGAAACAACTAACCATTTATTATTTCTTTGTCCTATCACAGATAACTCTTGGGATCATATTGCTGATATAGCAGCTATGATTCATGATGACTCTTCTGTTTCTTCAATCATCACATCTGTTTTGAAGAATGGTGATCAATCCTTAGTCTCATCTCTCTTTTATCAAATGTGGAGTATCTGGAAATTGAGGAACAAAGCTATTTTCAATCAGCAATCAATTACTGCAATCCAGATTTATGAAGATGCACAACGGTTAAAGGAGAGGACAGAGTCTTTTCAACATATTTCTTCTTCTTCACCGTCATCATCCTTAAGGCCTGAACAAGCTTTCAATTTGCAGCCCCCACTTCATCAACAATGGAAGATTAACTTCGATGGCTCTTATTTGAACGAGAAGATGGCTGCAGGTGCGGTTCTCAGAAATTCGAATGGAGATTTCATGTTAGCTTTGTCAAAAACAGAGGATGGTGGTTCACCCTTAGAAGCTGAAGCTATGGGTGTTCGACTGGCCCTTGAAGTATGTGGTATGAAGAATCTACAAAATGTGCTCGTTGAAGGTGATTGTAAGCCACTAATTGATGCAATCAACACTCCGGCATCTCTCCCTCTCTGGCGTGCTCGTCACATTATTGAAGATGCAAGGATGGTCTCCAATTCTGCTTCTTTTATTTCCTTCTCATATGTGCACAGGTCTGCGAACCAGTGTGCACACTCTTTAGCTATTGCTGCTATGTCTTTCTCTTCTAGCAACTCTCTATCTCTGTTTGAAGAGATTCCGTCTTGTATGCTTCCTCATATCCTACATGATATGAGTTTTATTCCTCATTAAGTTTATGAAGCTAGTTTGTTTTCAAAAAAAAAAATTAAAATACGTGCAAAACATGTACAAGTAGACTAGTATGTTGTATGATGTACGCTGTGCGCTGCAGACTAGTATGCTGTAGACTAGAACAAATACGCTGTGATCAGCCCGTGCTGTACTTGTAGAGCGTCTCTGAACGTGCAAAGTATGTACATGTAGACTAGTACGATGTCTGCTGTACGCTGTGATCAGCCCGTTCCTGACGGAGATGGCCAAGAGCAAGTTTGTGATGGCCAAGGAAGGGAATGTGGTCGAGATGCTCTACAAGTACGTTAGGCCAGAGTTTGTTCCTGTCCGGTACGGAGGGCTGAGCAGGCCCGGGGACCTGGAGAACGGACACCCGAAGCCGGCATCGGAACTCACCATCAAAGGCGGCGAGTAGGTACTGAATCAAGAGATTGATGGCATTGAGGCCGGGGCTACGATAACGTGGGACATAGTGGTGGCGGGACGGGATCTGGAGTACGGAGCGGAGTTCGTGCCGAGTGCGGAGGGAAGCTACACGATCGCAGTAGAGAAGGTGAGGAGGATCGCGGCGGCGAGCACCGAGGAGCCGATACACAACGTGTTCACTTCGAAGGAGGCGGGGAAGATGGTGTTGTACATTAACAACAGCGGGTCCAGGAGGAGGAAGGTTGCTGCCTACAGATATTTTTGTCAGGAAACCGACAACAACATCTAACAACAAATGTCAATAGAATAACAGGTGGGGGGCTGTGTAGCGTGTTGTGGATGATGGCGTCTGCTTTGGAGCGTTTCATTTCTTTCTCGGTTCTCAGGGAGAGGAGAGGCTTTAGCTATGGCAATAGAATAACAAAAATGTTATTTGGCTCCCAATTTTTTTTTTTTTTTTGAGTGATATCATCTTTCATTATATGACATCTGACATGATTGATGACATGATAGTTGACATGACAAAATTAAACACTTAAACTAATATTAAAATTAATATTAATATCAAATTAACATGAACATTAATATTAAAATTAACATTAATATTAATATTAACTTTAACATTAACATTAAAATTAATATTAACATTAAATTAAAATTAGCATTAATATTAACATTAAAATTAATATTTAAATTAATATTAATATCAGATTAACATGAATATTAATATTAATATTAATATTAACATTAACATTAATTTTAACATTAACATTAAAATTAATATTAACAATAAATTAAAATTAGCATTAACATTAACAATAAAACTTTTTGGGTAATTAATTTTTTGGGTTAAAACATGACATGTCAGCTGCCATGTCACTTGCCATGTCAGATGCCACATAATGGAAGATGACATCATCCAAATTTTTTGGGAGCAAAATAGCATAATTTATAGAATAATGCTATTTGTCCCTCCAAATTGTACATCCAAATCGTCCCTTCTTACATGGCAGTTAACGTGACATGTTGATTTGGCAGCTGACGTGTCAAATTTTAAAATTAAAATTAAAATTAGCATTAACATAAAATTAACATTAAAATTAATGTTAACATTAACATTAAAATTAATATTAACGTTAACATTAACAATAATATTAATATTAACATTAACATTAAAATCAACATTAACATTAATATTAACGTTAATTAATATTAACATTAATACTAATTAATATTAATATTAATATTAAATTAACATTAATATTAACATTAATTAATATTAACATTAAATTAACATGGAAAAAATTGGGTAATTAACTTTTTGGGCTAAATTTTATCATGTCATCGGCCATGTCAGATGACACATATTATTTAACATGCCACGTCAGTTGCCACATAAGGAGAGATGTATTGGAAGGACAATTTGGAGGTATGAATAGCATTACTCATGGCAATAAAGCAGAAGCGTAAGTTACGGTTACTCTAAATAATACTATTCGTACCTTCAAATTGTCCCTTTAATATATTTTTTCTTATGTGGCAGCTGACGTGGCATGTTAAATAATATTATGTGTCATCTGACATGACCGATGACATGGCAAATTTTAACCCAAAAGTTAATTATCTAATTTTGTCCATATTAATTTAATGTTAATATTAACGTTAATTTAATGTTAATGTTAATATTAATTAATGTTAATGTTAATGTTAATGTTAATGTTAATATTAATATTATTGTTAATGTTAAGGATAATATTAATTTTAATGTTAATGTTAACATTAATTTTAACGTTAATTTGAATTTTAATTTTAAAATTTGCCAAGTCAGTTGCCACGTAAGGAGGGACGATTTGGATGTACAATTTGGAGGTACAAATAGCATTATTCATTATATATATATATATATATATATATATATATATATATATATATTTGAAGCAATGGATAATTGTGGCGAACTCGTCTCCACTGGGCTCGAACTCCGACCACTTGGGCCACATGCATGACTTTCTTCTATCCGGCTTGGAGAAATGACACCTCAATATATATATATATATATATATATATATATATATATATATATATATATATATATATATATATATATATATATATATATATATAAGGAGGGATCGGATTCACCCCCTGTTTTGTCCACCCCATTATCATCCCAATCTCATTCATTGGATTAGATTTAAATAATGGCTATGATTAAAGCTCTAAAGCCAAAAATAAAAACAAAAACCTGCCATAAATTAAACAAGAGGAGAGAGGTGATTGACGCATGACGGATGACTATAGGCGGCTTTGCTGATCTGGCGAGGACGCACAGGTGGTGGCGAGGCTAACTCTCGGTTGGTCAACTCTCGCACGGTTGTCAGGCTCACGCGTGGAAGCAAGGCTCAGGTGCGGACGCTGCAGATCGATTGCTAGTGCACGAAATAACGATAAATAGTTCTACAGCTAGTCAGGGGAAGTCTGATAATGTCACGGTGGATGGGTGGTCTGATCGCACAGGTCGACGGGTCTAGACTCGAGGGGCTCTGGGCTGGATGACAGGGACTTGGCAACGGATGTCCGTTCTGGTCAGTTTGGGGGAGAAAAATTCTTGAGAGGCTCTCGTCGACCGACAAGAAGACAAGACCAAGGGGTCGTGTGACTGATTGATATACGCATGGCGCAGCGTCGTATCGTGGGTGAAGTCTGTTCTAGTGCTCGGGGAATCGGCTTGCCACGATGACAGCAACTTGAAAGAGAACTCGACGCGCGGGGTTCTCGACGACAAAGAGCGCACAGAATGGTTGACATCGCCTATAGTGGCGAGGAGACAGGCTTTGAACTCGCGGTGAAGGGATTGAGATTCCGGTCAGGTGGCTTCTCAGTTGGTGATGTGTGTCAAGTCTTCTTCAATCGTTTCAGCATGGAAATCGATAAGAGATGGGTTTATCGATTCTGAAACATACGTGGTCTTGCTCTGGTGGTGATGGGTAGTTCGCAAGGACGAGGGTCAGCATAGGCTACGGGAACTCCGGTCAGGACGATTGAAGGTGAGGAGGATTGACATGGGCGGATTCCAGGTAGTCGGGAACTACGGGGGTATTGGATAACCAGTACCGAGGCTACCATCGGGAGACCGAAGATGCAGAGTCCAGTTGCATGGACCCGGAGCAGAGGATGCAGTCCGACATCCGTGGAGGTGCACCCATGCCGCCACCTCTGCCTCTGTACCGAATGCAAGCTTTGATGAACTAAGCAAGTTTCTATAGAATTTTGATTCTAAAACAGTAGTGTTGTGGAGTACTTCATGAAAATTTTGTGTGATGTGCAGTTCTTCACTTCAATTTTAATGTTAAGAAGTGATTTCTCAATCCCGAAAGAAGGATGCATCATGAGCATTACCAAAGAATTTGTGTTTCAAAGAAACGAAGAAATCTAAAGCACAAAATTATATAGTAAAGATTTTTGTTGTTGTTGTAACAATACAACAGAAGTACAGAAGTATTATATGTGTCAAAACACGACAGTCGTCACTGGAGTTGAGCATTGAGACTCCACCGGTGTCGACCAAGTATCTGGCTCTACGGATGGCCATAGGGAATGACTTAGAAGAACAAAGTTTAGGAGGAGCACGGTGATTTTATGAGGCGGAGTGCCAGAGCCCAGGCGGAGCCGGAACGCAGGTGGAGCAAGCGGAGGCAGAGTACCGGAGCAAAGGGGAGCTGAGTTTTTTTTTTCTGGTAGCGGAGGAATATTTTTTTCCTTCACAATTTCTCTCTCCTCTTGTTTAATTTATGGCAAGTTTTTGTTTTTATTTTTGGCTTTAGAGATTTAATCATAACCGTCATTTCAATCTAATCCAATGAATGAGATTGGGATGATAATGGGATGAATAGAATAGGGGGTGAATCCGATCCCTCCTCTCTCTCTCTCTCTCTCTCTCTCTATATATATATATATATATATATATATATATATATATATATGCACATCGAGTTGTGGTGTACTGGTAGCACTACCGTGCACCGGGGGTGAGGGCCGGGTTCGAGCCCTCCCTCCCACGAAGTTGGCTGGGTGGCGGTGGCCACGGCCTCTGGGCCATGGTCGGGTGGGCCAAGGACGGGTGGAGTCGTCCACCGGCTTTAGTTTTTTAAAAAAAAAAAAAAAAATATATATATATATATATATATATATATATATATATATATATATATATATATATATAAGCACCCGCACCACCCCAAAAAGCCTTACTGTCAAAACCCACAACAGGTTCGACGTCTTGGCGTCGGAAGAAAACACCCACACCGAAGATGACCACACTTGCACAGTCACCACTGGCAGGGAGAGCAACTTCACACCCTCTGACACTGCTACCCAGGTCAACCAAGAAGAAAACATCCCTCATCCCAACAGATCATTGAGCATTAAAGAAAGATCTGACCACAACAAAACCGTGGTAAGCACAAACAACACGGAGGGCATCGAAAGTCAGGAGCGCCTCTCACCCCGAACCATTCTTGCTGAAGACCTGGCAATCATCGGCCCAGAACAAGTCATCAGTTGTCAGCAAGCTATTGACGCAGGAGCATTCATCCCGGCCTATCACTTTGGAGGATCTCTCAGTCAAGACAAAGTAATAGAGTCCCACATCACAGAGGAAGACCCCTCCACCGCACCTCTATTAGAAAACAGAAGATTGAAAATCAAAGGAGCCATTGAGTCCACGGCCATGACCATAGGTCGGCTGCAAAACTCTCCAAACACCAATAACCCAACAAGATAATAATGCCTAACATCATTTCCTGGAATGTTAGAGGTCTTGCAAATAAACCTACCTTGAGGAGATTAATCAACCTCAAGAGAATTCACAAAATTGACATCCTAATCATCTTAGAACCAAAATCCCCCCCCAAAAGACTCAAATCGATATAGCTGCAGCTGGGTTTTCACCACGCCATCGCAGACAGACATGACATTTGGCTCCTTTATTCCTCTGATGTAAATATCAGTATCATGCTCGACACGACGCAAGCTCTCTCGTATTGGGTAGAGCACCCCACCCTCCCGAATCGCGCCATGTTATCCGCGGTCTATGGTAGTTGTGACATCACCGATCGCAAATAGCTCTGGGCGGACCTCCTGGACACTATCTCCATCACCTCCTATCCCCCTTGGCTTTGTGTTGGCGACTTCAACGCGGTCACCAGCAGAGATGAGAAGACGGGGGGTAGGCCTCCCCCACCAGCGGCCATGTAAGACTTCAACTCCTTCATCTTCAATGCTCACTTAACCCCCCTCCAGTTCACCGGCAGCACCTTCACCTGGTGTAACATACAGGAAGGCGACCACAGACAATACTCTCTTCTGGAATGTAATGCCCCGCTCCGTACGGTGTATTATGGTGAGTCGTTGACTCGAAGAGTTGCGTTGACCCGATGAAGTATCGATGCGAATCGATGCAAGAGTTACATTGGCCAAAGGTAAGCTTTGAGTCGGTTGGAATCTGTGAATCAAATCGATGCAAAGGATAAGTCCCATTTGAACAAGTGATGATTTTAGTTGATCTGGTGTGCAGGCTATGCTTTTACGCTGGACGATAAGAAGTCGGCATTTTGCCTTATTCAGTAAAGTGTCCGCGAAACCAAATTATCGCCTTGCAACGGAATGTGGCATGGGCGCGGTAGGCCGAATCAATCGAGTAGTTCAAAGGGATGGCTAAGTCAGAGGAGTTAGCTATGCAACCAAGTTATGGAATCGAGCCGCTTCGGCTCGACGGAACGTCAAGGCGTATCGACTTAAGGTGTGAGGGTTCTTGACTCTCTCTTCCTATTCCTTCACGTTTAATAAAATATATCCTTGTATGCGTGCATAAGTTACCATTAAGTAAGCGAGCGTAGCTCGAACGGTTATGGGTCTAAGTATATATTGAACATTAAGATAGAACATTGAACAATTGAAGCGACATGCATCAAGTGTACGGGTCGCGATAAGGCGGTGGTGGTAGAACATTGAAAGACAATATCGAGATTTGTACCACGTGCACGGCTCCGAGAACATTGAACACTAGGTCTAGAACATTGATTACGGCGTTAAGCGTGCCCTCGTGCACAGAAGCTAGGAAATGAATAAGTAACTACAGAATTAGGCTATGTGAATAACTTATGAATGGGACGCGTTGAACATAAGTATGAGATGTCTAAGCCGTTGGGCGTCATGCATCAATACGGATGTGTTGGGGCATAATGCCGACGGAGCTTGAGATGAGGATGGTGGATTATGTTTATGAGACGCGAATTTGTTTATGGAGCGAGACTATATTTATGGAATAGGAGATTGGTTGGAATGACATAACTTGTATGCTATGGTACGTATTGCATGGTCAATGGACTCGGATGGCCCGTGCACGGGTGCGGCTTCCCTCGGACGGTTACGAATCGGGGCACCGGGACCGTTCGGCCTAGGAGGGAATTATGTATGGTATTTATGGTGCACATCATTCGGGCGGTTTGCGACCGGCCAGTGTTTTGATAAGCTATGATATCAGTAAGTTTGGGATCCTTCGGATATTGGGCTTGCAACCCGTATCGAAGTGATCATAGGCTTACACATAAAAGATGCCAAGTCCATTACGGTACGAAATACCGTGACATTCATATAAATAGGGCCGGTAGGCTGAGATGAGAGTTGGGTGAAGGCACAGGGCCTGCCACCCTTATGCATATGTCTAAGTTTATGGTTGGTTGGTTTGATGAATCGTATGATTGGTTATGTAAGTTCTAACTATTGCAAGCTAGGCGAAAAGGGACGGAGCCATGCACAATTCACTATGTTTATGTTTCAGATTATTTCTAACTGTATCTGCTGCAGGAATACGGTGTAGGACACATTTACGATAACTTGCTATACATTGAATGCTGCCATGAAACTGATCCTAAGGCTAAATTGAAAGATCACCAAATTAAGATGCATGTTCCACTAAATATATTCAGTGTTTGGTTTGGGTACGAATGGGTCTTGATCAGTGCGAAGCGAGGACAAAAGCACTAATCCCCCACTAGTTTTCCTGCAGGTTCAGGTATGTTCGGCTTGGGACGGAGCTTGGCTTGGACATGCCGAGGCATGCAGTCCTTGGCGTTCAAGAGGAGCTACCACATAGGCGTTCGGACTTGCGATATGAAGATGTTCGGCCGAAGACTACTTGGTGGCTATAAAGAGACATAATGTATGGAACAATGTAACCCTTGTGAGCTAGAGAGATCATGAGCGTTGTAGCCAATTGGCATATATGTTGGGCTATACAGAGCCTTTGTAATCTTTAGTTTGTTATCAATAAAAGAGATTCTTATGTTATAATTTGTTTCCTTTTGTAACATCCAGTTTTCCAGATGAGGGTAATTTTGAAATTTTGTAATTATAATTATTAATTATTGATATTTGATTCACATTATGATTTTTAGTGATTTTTAATAATTTTTAAACTATTTAAAAACTGGTTTAAGTCGTGACTTGTGATTTTGACGTGCTGCTAGTGAAACCCTAGTGACTGCATGACCTAGAGCCTAACCATGTCATTAGGATGATTTAATTATCATTTTTAGCCTAGGGATAATTTGGTCATTTTGACTTAATTGAATTATTTGGTGACTTGTTAAATTGGTGAGTTCTAGTTGACCTTGACTTGTTGAGACCTAGTGGACTAGCCTAGAAGCTAACCCTAGCCATGGTGACCCTAGTCTAACTTAGGTTAACCTACTTTTAGTTATTAGAAACTAATTTTGGGTTATGAGGATTAGTTTAAGTGAATTTAAGTCATGGCTTGTGATTTCATGAAATGACTTATGACTTAATGATTTGATTGATCATGACTTAAGTCCATGGGTCATTTAGTAAACCCTAACCCTAATTTTTGAGCTTATGACTAGCCACTAAGGCTCCCCTCCCTATAAATAATCTCCTCCTTGAGTTCTTGCCTCTTTTATTTTTATTCCAACACATGGAGAAAAGAAAGGTATTCTTCCCCCTTCCAAAAATTCCTATTTTATTCATTTGATCTCCTTTTTCATCCTAGTCTTTTGCATTGGGTTCTAAATTAAGTTTATGGACTATTGGTGGAGAGATATTTCAGTTTGGGATCAATTTGGAGCATTTGGCCATCAAGAAGAACACCCCCCATTTGGAGCTTTTTCATACAATTTGCACCTATAGGTAAAACCCTTTAAATTGCATTATTATTTTGATTTCTTTGCATATTAGGCTAGGTTTAGGTGTCTCCTAGCTGTACCTCAAATTTGGGTAGATTTCGTGTCCGTTTGGTGTCCGTATCGGACACGTGTCATAGTGTATGTTAGGTGTTCGACGAAATGCCTCTAAGGATTTTATTTTCGATTTTTGCTAAACTAATTACATGATTTTGAAGCCCTTGATATGTAGAATAATATTATTGAACACGTTTTAGAGCCGTGTCCGTGTCCAAAATGGACACGAACACGCTGCACGACACTGCCCACTGGCCTCGTGCAGTGTCCTGCAGCTCGGGTGCCCTAGCGGACACGACACGGCACCCTGACACCTGAAAATTGTTGTGTGGGTGCGTTCAATGACTGACACTGTGCACACAAAATTCGAGATGATTTCGTTGAGTGGATTGGAAGATATCTCGACTGCACGAGTCGTGCACACACATACGCACGTGTAAAAGCCCACTGACACGGGTTTGATTCTCGGACACGGCGACACTTTGGCCCATTTCAGGGTATTAAACACGAACCCCTAGACCTTACCTAGCTCTAGACTCGACCATGAGACCTAGGGTAGGACACGTCGTGTCCTATTTAGTTCTGCACACGTGTACGAGACAGTGCACTGCACTGTCTCTGACACTGTGTTCAACTAGGTTGTGGACACTTCGTGACACGATGTTTGACACTGTGTCGACACACACATGACCCCAGGGTCGACACGAAATACCTCCCCCCCGACACGAATGGTTGTTTGGGTTTTTTCGATTAAGTGTTGGTTTCAAAAAGGAATTTACTGATACACACTGGTATGTTGTTCACTATTTTCGAAATTGGTTTCAAAAATATGTTCAATTCGAATCCTAAGGTTTTAAATGGGTCTTTATATGATTCACCTGAGTTCATTTTGTTTTCGAAATTGGTTTTCATGAATTGTATTGGTTTTTCAAATGTGGGATTCGAAATTGCAGGTTCCTGATTTCCTGATACTTAAATGTTAGTTTTCGATTGTTTTAATTCCTAAGTTTAGATATATAGGTAGGGTTATAAATAATCTGAATGTGTTCATACACTCACTATCACTCGACACTATATGACACTCTTGACACCCTAACATTGATACACTTGACACAGTTCACTCTTGACACTCATCACTCACTCACATAGTATTTATTCACACACCTCACTGATTTCATTTGGTGAATGTATATTGCAGGAATGATAGGAATATGTTAAACTGATTTATGATACTGAGATGTTCTTAGTTGGGTTGAACATGGGATTAGGATATGGGGAATATAGTATCAGAGGTCGGGAGTGTCAGTGGAAGACATGGCCTTGGGCTTGTGCTAGAATAGTGTGAAGTAGGTTCTTGTCTGATAAGTAGCAGTATAGGAGATGTGCAGGACATGTAAGAGTTTATGAGGAGTTGGAGGGCAGTAGGCAGGAACCATCTTGCCAGGCCTGTGCTTGGCCTTGCATTGCAGCATTGCCTTGGCTTGGCCTGGCTTTTGCAATGCAACCACATGGCAGTAGCAGCAGTATGCTGCAGTAGCAGCAATAGCAGGGCACTGGCCACTGGCCAGTGCCTAGAGCTTTGTGTGTGAGGTCATTTGTCACGACCCGCACCCGCTAAAAGGGTACGTGACGCGACACGCCCAGCCCTCACCGAAAAATCGGCATAGAACGCTGTGGATTTTTCTACTTCTAAACAGTTTATATATATAACAAAAACCTGTTGAGAATATGGTCAACTCCGAACGGAGGACAAGCAATGAATATATATACGAGTACTCAATCACGACTCTAAGATAACAAAGTAAAGACTGAAATGAAAAGACAACAAGACGATAAAATAATATATAACCTGTCAAGTCCAACACAAAAATATATACAGTCCAAGTCTCTAATATAGTCCATAATAATAACAGTCTCAAAAGTAGCTGAAGACAATGTCCAGTACAAAAGACCTACTCTAACTAAATAATAGGTAGGGTCTCGCCAGGCGGAGCTAAGCCCTGCTGGACCAAAGTCTCCAAGTCTATGCCCACTACGTCATCCGGACCGTAGTAGGTACTGTAGTCTCCCTCATCTGCATCTGTAATATTTTCAACATATCCTGTCAGGATGGAACGAGTACAATCCACTAACAACATTTCACAAGATATGACAAAAGCTATAATCTGTAAATAGAGAGTATATACAAGAAAATCATGGAATGTACATGTGAGAATCATGGCAAGGTAAGCTGTAAAACTAGAGCTAGAACAAGGCAAGTAAACTGATCATGGCATGTACAAGAATCAAGAATCATATATCTAGGTGTGTGAATACTAGCTACAACATGTGGCCGGATTGGGTCTGCACAAGGTTATGATCAGCCAATCCCACGTGGAGTGTAGGATTGGTAGCATTCAAGGTCTACAAGAATAAACAAGGTGGATAATGACCACACATCTACACTAGTACTTCCCGTCCCCGACTGGTAGAGTGGATCCAAGCAAGACACATCACGACGCGGGATTCTACGAGAAAGGAGCAAGTCTCCTCGAGAATCGGCGTCTATGTACTGCACAAGAACTACAAGGGGCTTGCACAAGACATACCAAGATAACGAGGAATAACATCTCATGTCGGGATCCATGAATACCAATCCGTGTGACCAATGTGTCGAGAACAAGCATATCTACACTAATTACATGGATTATATCAGTCAGCATAAATTGGAAAAGTGTCAGAGAATGTACTCGCCTGAAATATGATATGGTACGTCAACCGGAGCAAATGCAGCGTCTCAAGGACCTATAGAGAACAAGACGTATCAATACTCAATCTAGAAAATAAAGTCAAATCAATTTAAATCCTATTAGGTCATTCTAGGTCAAGTCACGTCAAACTAGACTATACGAGGTCAACCTAAGTCATTTTAGGTCTATCTGGGTCATACTGGGTCAATGCAAGTTAAACGGAATCAATCTAGGTCAATTTGAGTCAACGGTTGACTTTTTGGTCAACCGGTCAACTCTGGTCAACCGTGGTCAACTGTGGTCAACCCTAGGTCAACTCTAGGTCACTGGTGACTAACAGTTGACTTTTGGTCAACTGTCCAAGTTAGATGGAATTTGGGACCAAATTGGGTAAAGTGTTGACCCATAGTTGACTTTTGGCCTAAAAAGTCAACCGTGGTCAACCGGGGTCAAAACTAGGTTTAGACAGCTAATCCTACTCATTACCAACCTATACAACCCATATCCAAGTCTATCTTGGACTTGGAAACTCAAATCTTGGCCGTGGGCCAAATCTCTATTTTACCCTTTTTAAGGGCAAAATTCTACCCTCGGTGCTAATCTAGATAGCCTACCTACGCTACTTATTTTGACCCGATCTCCCTAGGGTAGTAGGGTACTATCCTATAGGTTCGTTATCTACCAAAATACCTAAGTAAAGTGGACGTTTGGTCCACCTTACGGCCCATTGCAGAAATCTCGAATATTTCAAAATACGCACTGACACGGCGCGATACCGGCGTCCTATGACCCCGATTTCCATACGGGAGCTTACCCGCAAAATCTAAATCACATATCCTAGGCCCATGTCAAGTTTCATCGCGATCCGATGCTCCGGGCTCAATTTCGCCCTCTAACTCGATTTCTACTAAAAACCTTCTTTTTGTTCTCAACTAAACCCTCTTCTTCAACTCTATCCTAATTCTTTTTCTTCTCAACTTCTTCTCCTTATCCTTCTAACTCTAATTCTTTCTCTTACTCTCCCTTCCTATTCTAACTTCAAACTTCCTCTTCTCCTAACTTTCTTTCCTCTCCTACTTTCTTCTCATTCCAATTCCCTTTCTTTCCTCTTCCTCTTAACTTCTTCTTTCTAACTTCTAACTCTAATTCTCTATATATATAAACATATATCTATCTATACATATATACCTACCTATTACTCCTATACTTAGGGTACTAGGGGGGTTTAAGGGGGTGTACAAGGGGTAAAACTGGGGGTTAAAGAAAGGAGGACTGCTCCCTATTGCTGCAGCTGCTTGCTGCTACTGCTGCAGGTGCTACTGCTCCTGCTGAGCAGCTGCTGCTGCTGTTCTCAGCTGCTGCCGCAGCTGAGACTGCCACTGCTGCTGCATTCTTCTCTCTTCTCCTCCCTCTAACTCCTCTCTACTCTATTCTCTATATATACATATACATATATATATATATATATATATATCTATATATATATATATATATATATATATTTTATATATATATATATATATATATATATATATATATATATATATATCTATAAACTATCTATCTAACTATCTAAATATATATATAACCGTATCCTTATATATATGTATAACTCATATCCACACACACACATGCCTATATAGATACATACACACACATGCCTATATAGATACATACACACACAAATACATATAATATATATATATACATATCTATATACACATATATATATATATATATATATATATATATATATATATATATATATATATATATACATACCATTCAAAATATAAAGACCCCTAATTAAACTCTAACCTAATCTCTAGGGAAAAACTTACAAATAGGGGCAAAATCTAGAGGACCCTATTCTCTACAATTAATGTGAAGGCAATAAATAGAAAAGAGTAATTAATGAGAATTAGATGACAAACCTAGGTGGAGTTTCTTGAAGGAAGAAAAGAACTTGGGAAGAAGAAGAAGTTTAGAGAGAGAGAGAGTTTGACTTGTGAAGGAAAAAAGGGGGGTTTTCTCCTAGTCATGGCCGGCCCATGGGGGTGAAGGAATGGGTTTGGGTTTGGTTTTTGGGGATCCAATAAGCCTTCTATCCATTAGGCTTAGGTTTGGTTCAAAATGAATTCGGTTTGGTTCGGTTTATTCTAAATACAAATTAAGCCTCTAAAAAGACTAATTAAGTCATGGAAAATAGGTTAATAATTTCTAGCCTAATTATGATGGTACATGGGCTAAGCCCAGCTAGTGTGGGGGTCCCACTAGGGTCCAGGCTACCCGGGTCTCCAAATTGGGTCCGAATTGGATAAAATTCAAACCGACTCAAATAAATTCCTAAAAATCATATAAAATCAAATAAAATTCCTAAAATATTTTAAAACTTGAAAATGACGAAAATACCCCTAATTTGAAAAACTGGGGGTGACAAATCTACCCTCCTTAAAAAATTTCGTCCTCGAAATTCAAACGGTCGTACTCTTCTCTTGGTCAAGCACCCCACAATCAAGGTCTACTAAATTTTTATCCTAAGTTATATAACATGTAACCCAGGAAGTCAGAACACATGCATGGTTTTATATCTCTACAGTATCGTGTTATTGCAGTCTTCATTGGGGTTTCCTATTTAATCTAGCATGATCATCACATATGCAAACTAAAGGTACTAAGAAAGCAATCATCAATCAATGGGCGAAAAGAACAGGTAAAAAGAAAGGGCAAGATCCTACCTCCTAGTCCAATGTGTGCAGGATCCTCAACTGCCATCGCAAAAACCCTGTCCTGGCGGGGTATATCCCGCTGCTGGTGGAGGGCGTGATGCGGTGCCATAGGTGGCCTACCCTGTGCTCCTTGAGCTGTACGGCGATGGTTCGTAGGACAATCTCTCAACTGATGTCCAGCCTCCCCGCAATAGAGGCACAAGCCCAGCCTCTTCCGGCAGACCTCCCAGATGTGACCGGGCTTCTTGTAGTAGCCGCAAGGAGCCCCATGCTGTGCCTGCCTCTGCTGAGTGTGCTGCACCTGCTGCTGGACCGGTGCTCTGGCCTGCACCTGCGGCTGGTGATGTTGGAACGACTGATGCTGAAGCTGAGGGCGCTTAGCAGGTCCTGCACTGCTACTGGCCCCAGAAAATATATCTCGATCCCTCTTCGGCTTCAAGCCCAACTCCCTCTCCACCTTCCGAGCCTCTGCGTAAACCTCCGCATAGGTCACATAGAAAGAAGGGATCAGGATCTTGATATCCCATGCTAATCCCTCCCTGAAGCGCTCCGCTCGTATCACCGGGTCACTCACCATGTACTCGGCATATCGGCTCAGCCGGCCGAACTCCGCCGCATACTCCTCTACGGTCATGCTGCCCTGCTGCAGGTTCTGGAACTGCCGCACCAGGCCAATCTTGTCCGTAGGGGAAAAAAACTTCTCTCTGAACAAGGTCCTGAAATCTGCCCAAGTATGGCCCTCTCCTGCGAGAGCCGGCTCATTCCGGAACCATGTCCGGGCAATATCTAACAACTACAACCCAACCGCCTCGACCCTCAGGTCGGCTGCCAGGCGGCAGGCCTCCATCTGGCGCTCGATATCCTCGAGCCAGTCATCAGCATAAATAATGCCCTCCGTCCCTTTGAAATCCCTCGGACCAAGCTTCTTGAAAGCCTGGATATCCCCGATCTTCGGCTGCTGCTGCTGAACCTCCCTCTGTGGAGCCTGACGCTCTACTGCCGCCATAGCCAATCTGTACGCATCCTCCATGCCCTGGCGTATGAGCCTCAACTGAGCCTCGTGCTGAGCCCGCTGGGACTCAAGCACCTGGTGGAAGAACGCTAGCATCTGCCCCATGTCTGTGGGCAGAGGAGGCAATGGAGGAATAGCTCCCATCATCACCGGAAGAGTCCCCTGCTGAGGAGGAAGAACGCCCCCGGCAGCTCCCGCTGTAGCCCCTGGCACTACGGGAAGAGCACCCGTAATGGCCCCAGGGACAGTTATCGAGGTAGCTGGAGGAGTACCTCCGAGAGCCCCAACAGAAGTCCCATCAGCCGGGGAAGTGAACGGCGCCTGCCCGCCAGAGGTGGCAGACCTCTCCGTCTCCCCGTGCTCCTCGCCAGGAGAATGGGTCATCACTATCCTGGAGACAAATTGAGAAGAAGATATCAATATGGCACATGAAGGCAATATCAAAGGAGGACAGCTAGAATGCAGTAAATCAATATCAAAGACGGTAAGCAAGATAAGCAATGAGAGATCCTACTGTGATTGAGCACTCCTAGCCTACTATTCTATCTTAGATACGTACCGCAGGCTCGTAATAGCACTCTAAGTCGAGTGCCACTACGACATCGCACTAATTGCGACTTCAGGACCTGCGTGGGCCACCACTTCATTGGCAAGGCCTTGAGCATGGGTTTTCCCTCAGTGCATGAGCATAACTGCCCATATGCACCTCCCCATTAGTTCTGTTCAGTACATTATATATATGTGTGTGTATGAGAGGAGAGGTAAAGGATGTTGAGTAATGAGTGTTTGAGGGAAATAGTGAAGGTTGTGAGTGATATAGGATAGATTTTTGAGTTATATATATATATTATAGGTTATAGATACAAGTGGGTTAGGAGTGAGGGGAAAATCTGAGAGGAGAGTGGTGTTCAGGAATTTGGGGTTAGATGTAATGGGATTTGGATGTAAATATATGTTCTAGGTAAGTATATATGTGTGTGTGTTTAAATATAGATATACGGACATATGTTTATGACATGTACTAATGCCTAAACTAAAAACCACTAATTCCTAATTTCACTCATTCACCTTTGGCACACACTATTGTATCACATATGTTTACACATCTCACACTCTAGTCTAGGTTGCATACACACACACACACAAGTTAGTTGTAAACACACTCACATGACCATCACCATAGGTATTATAAGGGTTAATGGCCTATATGTTTATATATGAATATTTTGTCTATATAGCATATAGCCTATGAGTGTATATCTCTATATAATGATAATACCTATATATGCCATGCCTAGTATAGCTTTGCATATCATTCTATAGCCTATGGTACATATATACATTATATTGGTGTATGGTACTTGGCATGGTTGTACTAGTGTGGTCCTATTAGCTTGTGCTTGTACTTGATTGCTAGATTAGGCTTGGTTAGGCCTAGTGAGACTTATTAGACTTGATTGGACTAAGTTGACCTAGTTGACTTAGTTGACTAGTCCAGTTTGACTGGAGTTGACCAAAAGTCAACATTTAGTCTGGATGTGATCAATTGACCTAGAGTTGACCAAGTTTGAACCTAGTATGACCTAGACAGTTGACTAGGGTTGACTTCGAGTTGACTTTGACTTAGATTGACCAAGAAATCATGTAGATTGCATCATAAAAATCATTTGCCTTGTTTTAAACATATTATAACCTGTACTGCTCTATTTAGGACATTGTGACTCCGGTGCAGACATCTGACATTACACTACTCCTTTCAGAGTATCAGGCGAGTACATTCTCTGATAGATCTCTCATTTATTGCCAGTTACTGTATTTCAGTTCTATTTAGTTTTATGTGATTCTCTGATACTACACGTATGGATATTCTGGATTCATGTATGCGACACACATACCTTACTTATCTGGCCTCTATTACTGGAATCACTGGAATCATTCCGAAATCTATTTCTGGAATCATCATATTTTGGCTGGACTCATCTTGATTCTCGTGTCGTATCCTGGATTCACTTGTACTTGCTGGGAGGGGAAATACTTGAGTAAGACATGTAGACATACCCCAATCTGGAATCTCCCAACTGGAATCTACTGGAATGATAGCCATCTCACACCCGGCCAGGTGTGTGATGTGCCGTATTACCTACAGCCGTTTACATATCGATCTCGGTATTTTAAAACACACTGTTAGAATAGCTGGACTCACTTGGATTCTTGATCACTACCTAGAATCATCTTGTACTGGATTCATCTTGTATTAGATTCATCTCGTACTGGATTTATAGTAGTTTTACACTTGTTTTATATTTACTGCCTGGACTCATTATGTATCTTTAGTTCAGCTAGATTTATTTTACAGTCTTCATTGCTATCATTCTTCTCTTGTTTTAGTTACTTACTTTCCTTGTATCTTATCTGTTCTCCATACCATCACCTGTATATAAACTGCCATATTCATCAATAAAACTATCTATAACTGCTATATAGTTCTCTCTCATTACTTGGGTTTTCTTGATGAGTTGTACTCGTTCCTGTCCTGACTGGACCTGTTGAAAATTTTACAGATGATTGCCCTGAGGACACATGCCCTACATATTACTGTGGAGATCGCTTAGCTACTTTTGGCCCCGACACTCAGGAGTGATCTGGAGATTAGCTAGTTGTTTGTTTAGCTTCCATGTTTTAGAACTGGAGTTGTATATAAGTTGAGATTTGTAGTTGAGATTGTTTGAGATTATATTATTAGTTGTTGGTTTTATTTCTGTTATTAGTCTTAGTTTTAATCTTCTGTGATATCTTATCGTTCTTAGACTGTGATTGAGATTCATTATATCTATACTTGTCCTCCGTTCGGAGTTGAGTTTTGACAAGTATATTATATAACTGCGTGATTGGTTGGTTAGATAGTGACCTAGAACAGCGTTCTACCGCCGACACTACGGCGTAGGCTGGGCGTTGTTACGCGCTCGTACCCTCACAGTGGGTGCGGGTCGTGACACCTTTCGCTGCTTATGTTATCAATTTGAGATAAACACTATATGAACCTGTTATCTTGCCTTACACGAGCGCAACTCCTGGCTCGTGCGACATCACGTCCAGCGAGGACGATGATTCGGGTAAAATCTAGCGAGTACGAGCGATTTCCCGGATCGGGGCATGACAAGTTGGTATCAGAGCGGTTCCATCCTCTGGACCGTGAATGAATCTCTTTGACCCTCAGTTGCTTCGATATCGAAATTCAGTTGACTCTAAGTTGTTTCCGCAACCGCATGGCTCATGGATCTTCTCGACGCTACATTGGATGTTCCATACAATAAGTCTATATTAAGTGTGTACGTCTGCCACAAGTATGTCGAGACTATCACGCTATCTTCGAGTGCCATTGGAGAATGTTGGTTGCACGAAGTGCAACGATTTATGGAATGTTGGTTGTACGAAGCGCAACGAATTATGGAATGTTGGTCGTACGAAGTGCAACGAATATGGTGATGTTGGTTGCATGAAGTGCAATGATATACGTATTGTTGATCGCACGAAGTGCGAGGAGTTATGTGTTGTCGGTCGCACAAAGTGCGAGGAGATATGTGTTGTTGGTTGCACCAAGTGCAACGGGTCGATATGTGAGGCGATGCGTATTATGTGGCTATGCAAATGGTTATGTGTTGTCGGTTGCACGGAGTGCAGCAAGTCGTGAATCGTTCGTTGCATCAGTACAATGAGTCGACATGGTAGGGTACGTGCTGTATGGCTATGTGGATGGATAGCGATATGTTAAGAGAGATTGAGTAATGACCCAAAGTACCGAGAGTAAATTGTTGCACGAGTTGCAACGAGTAAGATTGGAAGATCGCAGATACGATAGTAATGAGTCAAGTTGGTCGCTAAGTTGAGTTGAGTAGGCGAACATGTATGTTGGCCGTATGTCGCGTTGAACTTTGAATATAAGTGAATGTTGCGCATCTGATCGATATGATCGCTAAGGCACGGTTAGCTTTGAATAAAAAGTTATACTTGAGCGAACGATAGGACATGTTGGTCCAGTTGTTGTGCCAACTCGAGTAAGAAGAACGCTAGAGCTGGGATCGGAAAGATCGCTACGGGATAGTTAACTTGAAATAGATGTCGGACCTATGCGAAGTGTGATGTCGAGTAATGACTTGATTTCGAGTGGTATATGCAATACCAATTATGCGATCAGTATAGCGAAGCATTGTATTGAGAACGATATGCTCGATTTCTGAGTAGTATATGCAATACCACTTAGCGATAGCTATGTTAAGCCTTTCAGCAATTTACAATAGATTATGTCGAGACGATTATGTCATCACGATAGGTTTGTCCTGAACGGACGGAGTAGTATCAAGACTCGAATGGGAATGACTCGGTAGAAGTCGATGCAAGTATACTTTGATGAATTGAGTCGAACGATTATGCGCGAAGTCATATCCATGGAGGATACGTCGGACGAGAGTTCGTTAAGTATAAGTCGAACGATAAGCTGAGTATAGCAAAGAAATATTGCGTCGAGGAAATAATTGACTCGGTCGAATTTGCATTGAGTTAAGTCAGTACGGAAGCTTGTTCGGAACGTGTTGAGTAGGTACGGAGAAATCGTGCGAATGAATTTGGGTTAGCACGATGTGTCGGTAGCACGATTGGAAGTGCGAGTTAGGGATATGAGAATGGATATGTAAATTAGAAATTGTATCACAATGATGATAGTTAGTTACAGCTGAATGAATCTTGATGTGTGCAAGACTTGATTCGTATTCAAGTTCGGATAATGGCAATGATTGCAACGAGTTCGAGCTTATAAGAGAGGAAGATGTTCAAGTTATGCATGTCGACGATGGTATTGAGGCGTATCAAAGACGATATGCAATAACTCGGGGATACTCTGATCGAATGAACGAAAATTATATTGAGCATTATTGTTGGATGAATAAGATACAAGTTAAGTTGATGTCGATTTGGATGACAATGATAGGAATGCTTCGAAGAATTTGAGAGTGGATGGATATTACTTGGATACAAATGAGAGCATCTTAATTGCTTCGAGGATAACCACAACATTAACATTCTTGTCTTATGCGAGTGCAACTCCAGCATCGCACATGCGTCACGTCGAATTAGGACAGTCATTCCGTGTGAGCGCTGGTATGGTGATTCATCCAGCAGAGATAATCGAACTTGTAAGGCGTGGCAAATTAGATTTAGACTTGTGGTTTGATGCGAAAGTTGTTCGAGGATGGTTTCGATGAGTATGGGATGTGTCGAACTATGATCACGAATAGGTAAACTCGGACTTAAGGCGAGTAGATGTCATACGACTAGCAAAAATAGTTGACGGTAGTATATGAGTGATTCGAGTAGTAAACGGCGCATTAGTTGCGCGGGGGTAAATAAATTGTGGATTGGTAAATTATGTCGGATTTGATGAAGTCTCATAGGAATTGTCGGGAATTGATTTGGCTCCGTGATAGGATATAGCATGGTTTATTGTAACTGTCCCTCGTTGATGATCTATAATTATCGAGCGTAGTTTCGGGACAGATGACCCTAGAAGACTGGACCGCCAAATCAAGTGAATGTTGGAGACCATAGGACGACCCTAAGGAAGTCATATGAGAAATTACGTCGATGATGAAGGATGATGTAGTGCGTGTTGAGGATAAGTCTAAGCGAGTGAGTATCGTATTTCGGAAGTTAGCGAGTAGCCTTCGACTAGATCGATATGGTTAGAAAGTTTATGATCGATCGAATGGATACGTAAATAGACTTAGTTAGTCGATGATCGAGTAGATGTTGAGGAACGTACCTAGTATAGTGATGCGGTAAGGCGATTACAAGGATTCTGCAATGCGCAAGAGCGACAAATAATAGAATGACCCTAAGATTTGTGTCGTAGATCGAATTGAGTAACGGTTAGGCTATGTGTGTTGAGCACACGATTTATGTTATGGAACGAACTAGTCGGGATTGATTCGAAATTGAGTAAAGGATTTGTACTCGGTCGAGAATCGGGGATGAGCGTATCGTAAGAGACCTTGGGTCGGAAAGATTGTTGCCTTTGAGGATCGTAGACACAAGTTGACCTCTTGTGTCGGGAGAGATTAAGCACGATGTCTGGATAAGTTACCTAGCGGGGGTAGCCCCAGACGTAATGTATGGATAGAGCGAGAGAATGTGAATCATATATGGATAGTTGTGTGCGAGACTTAGTGCGAATTGTAGGCAAAGAAATTTATGACATGTTGGACTTATTCCATGTCGTTAAGGCCAAATATTATGAGCGACTAGATAAAAGACTTGAGTTATGTGAGAGATAGAAAACGTTTGGACGAGTAGGCATTCTGGAGAATTGTTGCGATCGGATGCGCAATGACTTCATGCAGTGTGAGTGTTAGGTGGCCAGCAAGAAACTTAGGAGATCGAACTAATAGCTTTGAGTTAAGTATGTGTAGAAATATTTAGAAGATGATCGCATGTTATGGGATAATGAATACGAGAAGTATTTTGAGAATAGGCTCTAAGATTTGACTAAGTCGAGTACGGAATGATTGGTGCTTGAGGATTTAAGTTGAGCTTGTTAGTTGTCCCGATATCCTACAACAGAGCTTGGCTGAAATACATATATTGGTGGGACGCCTAAAATATGTGTATGATCCAAACTAAGTTGTATGATTCCAACAATAGTAGCACGAGATCGTGAAACGATCTAGCGAGGCACTTGGATTTAAGTGTTGGTTTCGGTTCGAGGACGAACCTTGTTTTTAGTGGTATATTATGTAATGCCCCACTCTGCATGGTGTATTATGGTTAGTCGTTGACTCGAAGAGTTGCGTTGATCCGATGAAGTATCGATGCGAATCGATGCAAGAGTTACGTTGGACAAAGGTAAGCTTTGAGTCGATTGGAATCTATGAATCGAATCGATGCAAATGATAAGTCTAATTTTAGAAAGTGCTAATTTTAGTTGATATGGTGTGCAGGCTATACTTTTACGCTGGACGATAAGAAGTCGGCATTTTGCCTTATTTAGTAAAGTGTCCGCGAAACCAAATCGTCGCCTTGCAACGGAATGTGGCATGGGCGCGGTAGGCCGAATCAATCGAGTAGTTCAAAGGGATGGCTAAGTCAGAGGAGTTAGCTTTGCAACCAAGTTATGGAATCGAGCCGCTTCAGCTCGGCGGAACGTCAAGGCGTATCGACTTAAGGTGGACGGGTTTTTGACTCTCTCTCCCTATTCCTTCATGTCTAATAAAATATATCCTTGTATGCGTGCGTAAGTTACCATTAAGTAAGCGAGCGTGGCTCGAACGGTTACGGGTCTAAGTATATATTGAACATTAAGATAGAACATTGAATATTGTATATTGAACAATTGAAGCGACGTGCATCAAGTGTACGGGTCGCGATAGGGCAGTGGTGGTAGAACATTGAAAGAGAATATCGAGATGTGCACCATGTGCACGGCTCCGAGAACATTGAACACTAGGTCTAGAACATTGATTACGGCGTTAAGCGTGCCCTCGTGCACGGAAGCTAGAAAATGAATAAGTAACTACGGAATTAGGCTATGTGAATAACTTATGAATGGGATGCGTTGAACATAAGTACGAGATGTCTAAGCCGTTGGACGTCGTGCATAAATACGGATATGTTGGGGCATAATACCGACGGAGCTTGAGATAAGGATGGTGGATTATGTTTATGAGATGCGAATACGTTTATGGAGCGAGACTATGTTTATGGAATACGAGATTGGTTGGAATGATATGACTTGTATGCTATGGTACATATTGCATGGTCAATGGACTCAGATGGCCCGTGTACGGGTGCGGCTTCCCTCGGACGGTTACGACCGGGGCACCGGGACCGTTCGGCCTAGGAGGAAATTATGTATGGTATTTATGGTGCACATCATTCGGGCGGTTTGCGACCGACCAGTGTTGTGATAAGCTATGATATCAGTAAGTTTGGGATCCTTCGGATATTGGGCTCGCAACCCGTATCGAAGTGATCATAGGCTTACACATAAGAGATGCCAACTCCATTACGGTGTGAAATACCGTGACCTTCATATAGATAGGGCAGGTGGGCTGAGATGAGAGTTGGGTGCAGGCACAGGGCCTACCACCCTTATGCATATGTCTAAGTTTATGGTTGGTTGGTTTGATGAATCGTATGATTGGTTATGTAAGTTCTAACCATTGCAGGCTAGACGAAAAAGGACGGAGCCATGCACAATTCACTATATTTATGTTTCAGATTATGTCTAACTGTATCTGCTGCAGGAACACGGTGTAGAACACATTTACAATAAGTTGCTATACATTGAATGCAGCCATGAAACTGATCCTAAGGCTAAATAGAAAGATCACCAAATTAAGATGCATGTTCCACTAAATATATTTTGTGTTTGGTTTGGGTACGAGCGGGTCTTGATCAGTGTGAAGCGAGGACGAAAGCACTAATCCCCTACTAGTTTACCTGCAGGTTCAGGTATGTTCGGCTCGGGGCGGAGCTTGGCTTGGACGTGCCGAGGCATGCAGTCCTTGGCATTCAAGAGGAGCTACCGCATAGGTGTTCGGACTTGCGACATGGAGATGTTCGGCCGAAGACTACTTGGTGGCTATAAAGAGACATAATGTATGGAATAATGTAACCCTTGTGAGCTAGAGAGATCATGAGCGTTGTAGCCAATTGGCATATATGTTAGGCTATTCAGAGCCTTTGTAATCTTCAGTTTGTTATCAATAAAAGAGATTCTTATATTATACTTTGTTTCCTTCCGATGCTTATGTTATCAATTTGAGATAAATACTATTTGAACCTGTTATCTTGCCTTGCACGAGCGCAACTCCAGGCTCGTATGGCATCACGCCCCAGCGAGGACGATGATTCGGGTGAAATCTAGCGAGGTCGAGCGATTTCCCGGATCGGGGCATGACATGGACCGTGCTCTCATCAACAACCAGTAGAAAGACATGAGTATCGCATCCAACCTCGCTCACCTCAACGCAACCGAATTCGACCACACCCCCTTCTCATCAAAATCAATCGTAACTTAAACCAGATCAAGAAAAGTTTCACCTTCCTGGACTTTTGGTGTCACCACCCTCAATTCTTGAGCATCGTGGAGGCCGCGTAGGCCTGGACTGACTTCCTTGACCCCCTCATCCGGGTGGCCAACAAACTCAAGGCTACCAGAAAAGTCCTCACCGTCTGGAGCGAGAGATTTTGGGGACATTTTCTGTAGCTCCCCTTCCCAAAAATTTAGAAATATTTTTATTATTATTATTTATTTTATTTGAATGATGATTTTTTTAGTTTTCATAAATAATTATTTAGTTTATTATTACAGTAGATGATTTTAGTCATGGTTAGAAATTTGAGTACAAGGTGACTAGAAATCGTAGCACAGATAGTGCAGTGGCGTACTTCGACTAATGTATTAGCCCTGGTAGGGAAGACATGTCCATAAGTGTGTCCTAACTAGGAAAACCAGGCCAAGTTACGACTTAATCGCTATAAATAGTTTAATTATTCATTATTAATATTATTTGACGTTTAAGTGACCCGGTGGTACCAAACTGGTCCGGACTGGACCCGGACTGGACCCGGACCGGACCAAGCCCATGTAGGCAAGCATCGAGACTAAAGACACCCGTGTAAACATATTTAGGTATGTGCAAATACATTTTATTTATTTTGGAAAATGTCTAATATTTTCTAAATATAAATTACACGTATAAAATAGATATTGATAAGATCAGTTGGTATCTTAGAGTATTGATACGATTTTATGGAGCCCAGTAATGGGAATATATGATATGCCCATCCAGGAACTACTATTGAATTATTTTTACTATTGGAATTTATTATTATTATTAATATTATTATTGTTGTTATTAAGTATAAATTATTTATTATTATTAGTTATTATCATTTTATTCTTTATCAAAAGATAGATATATATATAATATATATGTGTGTATGTGTATGTATATATGAATATATATTATATATGTGAATATATATATAAATATATATATATATAAAGGTGTATATGTGCATGTATATACAAATATATATATGTGCGTATATGTTTTTTATTTTTTTATTTTTATTTTTTTAATATATATATATATATATATATATATATATATATATATATATATATATATAAAAATATATATATATATATATAAAATATATATATATATATATATATATATATATATATATATATATATATATATATATATATATATATATATATATATGTGTGTGTATATGTGTGTATATGTTTTTTATTTTTATTTTTTTAATATATATATATATATATATATATATATATATATATATATATATGTGTGTGTGTGTGTGTGTGTGTGTGTGTGTGTGTATGTGTGTGTGTGTGTGTGTATAGATATAAATAAAAAAAATTAAAAATATACATATATATAGATTTATATATAAATAATAACAAGAGAGCAACAAAAGAAAACAAACCAAAGCAGCCCTCCCCCTCAGCCCAAAGGCCCAGATATATATATATATATATATATATATATATATATATATGTGTGTGTGTGTGTGTGTGTGTGTGTGTGTGTGTGTGTGTGTGTGTGTGTGTGTGTGTGTATAGATATAAATAAAAAAAAATAAAAAAAAATATATATATAGATTTATATATAAATAATAACAAGAGAGCAACAAAAGAAAACAAAGCAAAGCAGCCCTCCCCCTCAGCCCAAAGGCCCATCCCGAACACTAATCCCCCGACAATACACCCGCACTTATAAATATATACATGGTATATATTTATACCCGAACAGAACAGAAAGAGAGATCGGTAACAAAAACCTACTGCAAACAAAACACTAGCCGACCAGCCACCCTGGGCGACACTCCCCATCCCTGGGTGCCGCCGCGCGCAGCCACAAGCTGGCCAAGCCGCGCCGGAGCGCACGGCAGCGACAGCAGCAGTAACCCAGTGGCGAGGCCACTTCGCGCGCTGTTTTCTTCCACGTTTCTCGATCATAGTTCAAGCTACGAACTCTGGTATGAACCTCTCATGACCCTCTTTAGATCCCAGAAAATAACTTCAATAATCGTAGAAAAACTCGTCTGCAATATCGACTCGAAGTCGGAGAAAATCCTATTTTCAGGACAGAGTGTGTGACTGCCCCGACACCTATTTAGAAGGCCGATCTTGGTCGATCCATTGAGAAACCTAGGAAACCAATTAACAACAGTCCTAGACAACCTATAGGACACTGAAACCCAGTTTATGGAAATCGAAATCATCGACTACGTGTCGAGAAATCGAATCCCGAAATTGACCAAAAAATTGTTTTAAAATATTAAAAATCTAGAAAATTCCTTCAACACGACGTGCGTCACGCCAAACCGGGCGACGTGGTCGCACACCGAAAGCATCGAAAGGTGCGTATCGACTTCATGGACGTGTGGGCTTTGAAGAAATTCAAATTGGTTGCGTGTGCACGACGAATTTGATGAATATCCGTCAAAATTTACCGTATCGGCCTCTGTGCAAATTTCCTAATTACTTTATGCACATTCGTCAGATCGAGACGAAACCTGTGCCAACAGGACCGTATCATTTTTCTGGTCCTGTATGCCAAGGTTGGTCCGATTGTGAGACAGTTGATCGGATCGCCGTTTTGCGGGCCCCACGATCCGACTCAACGGGTGATTTTGTGCACGGCCCGTCGGAATCCAACTTTGGACATACGGTTGGATTCGTATCGAAAAACCAGACCTGTTGACATATAGTTTGACGACTTTAGAGATCGTAGACTTTGGCACACTTTTTGGTGCGAAGTGGGTCCAACGACGGACACCGTTTTGGCCCAAAATTACCGTTTTGCCCCTGTGTCCAGAATTGGGCTTAAGGACAGGCAATTCTAGCTAATTTGACTATTCTGAGAACGTTGGTAATGTCTATTTTAGCATCCGGAGACTTTTTTCTGTATGTGTTGACTTTATTGACTCATTTGAGTGGTTGTACTATCAGTTTCACCAACAAAGGACCTCAGGCAAGTGCACTTTCTGATTGCTTTCGATTCATAGTAGTCTTTTCATCTCATGTTTATGCATATATCTTTCTGCTTGTTGACACGCTCTTCACACAGAGATTAGTATCATGAATTTATTATACATTCTTGATTGTCATTTTCATGATTACCATGCTTGCGACCTGATTCCATGAGTACTAGCTAGGCAGAAAAATATGTTAGTAGACGTATGAACTACCCCTTATCCATCCCAATATGTCTAATCTTGACTGATAGCAGCTACACACGACACATGCAGGGTGCCGTATTTACCCCTTAGCCGTTCACATGTCGAACAAGATATTTTAAATCACATAGATAGTTATATTTTATTTATTTTCCTTGTCTTCTTCACCACTTTCCATGTCATCAGTTACTTTTTAGTTTTCATCTCTCATATGTTATTTTTATGCCTTGTTAATTCTATTGTGTTTTCGCATTGTCGTCGGTTTGTGTTCTTGATCCATTTCTGACTGGAAACCAACATTTTTTAGATTAGCTGTGGCTTCACTTAGCATTGGGAGATACGGGTGTACTTGCAGACAGAAACCTAGAAATAGATAGCAGTTGTATCATTTTTATTAATTGTGAGAACTTTGTATTTTCTTTAAATATAAATGTTGTAATAAATTTAGAAATGTGAATGAGCAATAAATGTTATATTTTTTTGATTTTGAGCATCTTGGCCCTGACAGCATTCTACCGTCGACTCTGCGGCATAGGCTGGCTTGGACACGTCTCGTATCCGAAAAGCGGGTGCGGGTCGTGACAAGTTTTTGTGGTGGCCTGTCACGCCTAAAAACCAGAATACTGGAGAGCGGGGGCAGACATAGCCAGCTACGTATATTGAAGTGCATTCCACCTTGCTATACGGTCACGGCTGTCTAGATACATGAGGGTTTAACTACAAGCCAACAGTCTCTTAGAGTCATGAACAAGCCTAGTGTCTCAATCACAAGCAAGTAAGTAAATGTTACAAGATGTAAGATCACCAAATATACAATAGTAAGGCGTCCCAAACATTACATATTCAGCAGATCATGAAGCTAGTCATTACAAAATGTCAGGACTAGCAAGAGTTTAGTCATACATGATCAACCCTAGGATCTGTCAATCATGTTACAGCCCGTAGACAGACAGTAAGTAAAGGTGCAATCGAGCTAAACATGTGCTCGTCTGCTAAACGCCTCAAAAGAATATTTTTATAATAAAGTGGGAGAACAAAAAGAAACCCACTCGTTTTTCTGGTTACGCCTGGTGGTCACCATCGGGCTGGAAAGTCGGTAGATCCTCTAGAGCTGCTCCAAAATCTGGCCATACAAAACCAGCTGGGTCAGATCCCAGAAAGAGCAAGTGCCACAAAGGAAGCTTCACTTAGGAACTAAAACCAGCAATTAGCACAAGAATATAAATAAGTAGTAAGAACTAGAAATAAGAAAAAACATATCAGGATGATATACAACGAGATAACCATGGAACTATTCAGATAACCAGGTTACAACCCATAAACCAAACAAGGACCGGGGTTGTAATCCTTCATCTGAACGGAACTTGGTTTCCCACCATTTATCGGCAAGATAATATAAGAAATCAGGTCATATAACAATCTGGTACAGGATCAAGACGAGACTAGACTGGTTATGCCTCATCCAATAATCACGGCCAAGCAATAAGTACTGCTTGATACTTTAACTAACTAGGGTTATCACGGGCCTAGTTACTAACAAGATGTAGATTATTCCACAGCCACAAGCCCTGCAGACCATCCAGGTTACCCAGGTCGAATATTAGCGGTTGAATTCAGGTGGGTACATCGTCCAGAAAATGCATGTACCCTTAAGTAGCTTGAAGGGTGCAACACATGACAGTGTGCTGGAAATGTGCCCTACTCGACGGCAGGCTACAGATCCCAAGCGCGCCCAGGTAACGGGATCGCCTGTAGCTGGAAAATCTCTTCATGACTACTGGATTAGTCTAGTTATTAGCCTTAGTCAATTTGATAGGCACCCCTGACCGTGGTACTCAGGGGTCCCTGTCCTAGACATGATGCAAGACAATACTGGTTCATTTGTACAAACACAATCGCCCACGGTGTCCAGGTTATTTATACTTGTCATGTCAGGCTAGATGTCGCAACATCATATCAAGGTATATCATGTCAGGTTACTTGTCAAGAGTGCACCACGACGGGCCACTATCATGTCATGTTACTTGTCAAGAGTGCACCCCTACGGGTCACTGTCGTGTTCAGGTTATAAGTACAGGATAACATAGTACAAGCATTATCAAAAGGGCCAAGTAAAGTGAGGGCCACAAGATATGGGCCTAATTAATAACAATTAAATCATAAAATACAAGGCTAGCTCGGGCATATGCGGCCAGGAAAGAAGTCCATGCGGCCGAGAAAGGACCGGCATATGCGGCTCGGGGTGATCCAGCACGTGCGGCTGTAAGAGGAAAGGCTAATGCGGCTGGCGGGGGAAATCGGGTTCATGCGGCTGGAGAAAAAAGATCTTATGCGGCCAGGGGAAAGAAATCCATGCGGCTCGGGATAGAAGGGTCATGCAGTTGGGTGCCATACGGCCAGAGGAAAAATGAGTCTCATGCGGCTCGCGGGAGAGGGGGCATATGCGGCTGAAGAAATGGATGTGTATGCGTCTAGAGAGACGGGTGCATATGCGGCTGGGTGTTCAAGCCCATACGGCTCGGGGATTTTGGAGCTCATGCGGCTGAAAAGGGGAATGGGCTTTATGCGGTTGGAATGGAGAGACCCCATGCGGCTGAGATGGAAGGTCATATGCGGCTCGCGGGGAGCAAGGCCTTATGCGGTCAGGGAAGTACCAGTCATATGTGGCTGTGATCAAGTGGAGTCTTATGCGGCTAGGAATTGACTGAGTCTTATGCGGTTGGGAATTGATTGAGTCTTATGCGGCTGAGTCCAAGCAATTACGCATGCGGCTGGATCTAGTCAGGGCACATGCGGCTGAAAGAAGAACTTGCCGCATAAAGGCTATGCGACAAGTTCATCTAGCAAAGAATCATGCGGTAGGGAACTGTTCTTCTTCTCTATTCTTGATAAGGAGAACCATGCAACTATGGCTTCCAAGCTTCATAAAATCTTCATCCAGAGTCCAAATCCGAACTTCTATAGGTCAAATTGGGACAGAACGAAATACTCTTCAACATGGAACCAACAGAACTTGATAATAACAAGATTAAGTAGATCAAAACCCAAGAAATCTGAGAATGCAATAAACTTAGATCTACAAGAATTTAGCCATGAAAATTGAAAATGCCAAGCACTAAAGAGTCTTAGAATGTTGTAAGGAAGAAAATGGAACAATAATTCTTGAGTTCCTCCATGAAGCAAGATGCACTTGCCTAAGAGCTCTCTCTCACTCCCTGGTAGGTGAAGAAGTTAATGGTGTAGAAGAAGAAGAGTAATGAAAAGAGAGAAAGAGGAATGGCTAATAAATGGGAATGGTGGTGGTAGGTAAGGGTTCTTCCCTTGGTTCATGATGAACCAAGGCAACCCAAGCCTAGCCGAACCAACCCAAAATAATCCAAGCCATGAAATACTAGGATAAGCCAAGCAAGGAATCATGCAATACAAGATAAAATACGTACACGTATACCAAAATACGTAATACAAACCACAGGCATTACAACTCTACCCACCTTAAAAGAATTCCGTCCTCAGAATTTAATTAAGAGGCTAGAGAGACAAGGACAAGCTACACTAACCACAGGCAAGCTATATTAGGCAATCAATCAATCATACAAGCAAGGAATCGAAGGCATGAGGCATAAGGAAGACATTATACCTCACGAGTCAAACAGGTCAGGATATCGCGATCGGATATCATCCTCACGCTCCCACATTGACTCACCCAAAGAGTGATGACCCCAAGCAACATGAACTAACTTGATAGTCTTGTTCTTGAGCATCTTCTCTCCATGGTCCAATATATACACGGGCCTCTCCTCATACAAAAGGTTGGTGCCAACAACCAATTCTGAATGATCTAGGATGTGTCTCGGGTCCGGGATATATCGTCACAATTGGGATACATGGAACACGTCATGCACCTCACGTAGCGACGGCAGGAGAGCGAGACGATAGGATACATCACCTACTCGCTCCAGAATGTCGAATGGCCCTATATACCTAGGACAAAGCTTTTCCCGTACGCCGAAACGAATGACACCACGGTTAGGCGAAATCCTCAGGAATAGATGGTCGTCGACCGAGAATTGAAGGGGACGCCGATGAGAATCGGACCAATGAGGCTGGCGATCTTGGACAACTCGAAGATGGTCCCTGACTCTCCTGACCACTTTAACTGTCTGGGAAATCATTTCCGGACCGAGCATCTGCCTCTCTCCAACATCATCCCAGGCTAGCGGGGATCTGTACTTCCTACCATACAGTGCCTCAAACGGTGCCATCTGGATGTTGGCCTGGAAACTGTTGTTGTACGAGAACTCCATCAGGTGCAGGTGATCTTCCTACGAACCACCGAAGTCAAGTGTACAAGATCTTAACATATCTTCAAGAGTCTGGATTGTGCGTTCCGACTGCCCATCAGTCTGTGGGTGGTAGACTGAGCTAAACTGGAGATGAGTTCCTAAACTCTCCTGTAGGCTACGCCAAAAGTACGACGTAAACCTTGAATCTCGGTCCGAGGTGATACTGACTGGCACCCCGTGAAGCCAGACGATCTGCATGAGATACTTTTCTGCTAGCTGAGCCGTCGACTGACCAACTCTGAATGGGAGGAAGTGAGCCACATTCGTGAGCCAGTCAACTATAACCCAAATAGCATCTCGACCAACTGGGGATCTAGGTAATCCAGTCAAGAAATCCATGGTCACATGCTCCCACTTCTATTTTGGAATCGACAAGGAATGAAGAAGTCCTGCCGGTCTCTAATGTTCAGCCTTAACTTGTTGGCAAACCAAACACGAGAGACAAACCAGGCTATCTTCCTCTTCATGCCATTCCACCAAAAGTGCTGACGAATATCGCGGTACATCTTTGTACCGCCCGGATGAATGGAATACTGAGAACTGTGAGCTTCTGCCATGATCTTCTGTCTGATATCTCCACTGGATACACAAAGACGATTACCATACCGAAGTGTACCGTCCTCATGGATACATAGCTCTGGTCTTCGTCCTGCCTCATACTCTGCTCTGAGCTGCTAAAACTTAGAATCTACTGACTGTACCATCCAAATCCTCTCGACTATAGTGGACCGAACCTGCATTCTGGCCATCAATGCTACACTGGAAGGGAGAACAACTTCTATACCCATCTTTTGAAGGTCTGCTAACAGCTCTGGTTGCGCTGTTAGGAAATAAACTCCAGCTCTCCTGCTTAATGCATCTGCGACAACGTTGGCCTTCCCAGGATGATACTGCAGGTTGACATCATAATCCACAAGTAGCTCTAGCCATCTCCTCTAACGCATGTTAAGATCCTTATGGGTGAAAACATACTTCAAGCTCTTGTGGTCGGTGAAGATCTCCACCCTATCTCAATACAAGTAGTACCTCCACAACTTAAGTGCAAATACTACTGCTGCCAGCTCCAAGTCATGGGTTGGATAATTCCTCTCATGATCACGAAGTTGTCCTGACGCATAAGCTATTACCTTGCCATGTTGCATCAGAACACATCCTAAACCTCTGCGTGAAGCATCATAATATACTGAGAATCCTCTGGTCCCATCTGGAAGCGTGAGAATGGGAGCCGTCATCAAGCCCCGCTTCAACCTCTCAAAAGAATCCTGGCACTCTGCTGTCTAAGCAAACGACACATCCTTGCGGGTCAACTGGGTCAATGGCGCTGAGATCCGAGCAAAGTCCGAAACAAACCGCCGATAGTAGCCGGCCAAACCAAGAAAACTGCGAACTTCTAAAACTGTGCTGGGCACCGGCCATGTCTTAATGGCCACAATCTTATGGGGATCCATCTCTACTCCTCCTCTGGTGATGATATGACCCAAGTACGAAATACGATCGAGCCAGAACTCGTATTTACTGAACTTGGCATATGACTGATGCTCCTTCAAAATATGAAGAACCACACGGAGATGCTGCTCATGCTCTGCTACACTCTTGCTGTAGACCAGGATGTCGTCTAAGAACACAATCACAAACTGATCCAAGTAGAGCATAAAAATGTGATTCATGAGGTCCATGAATACTGCCAACACATTGGTTGCTCCAAATGGCATAACAAGGAACTCCCAATGCCCATACCTCGATCTGAAAGCTGTCTTCGGGATGTCCTGCTCTCTGACTCTGATCTGATGGTATCCTGAGCGCAAGTCAATCTTCGAGAATACTGATGCCCCCTTGAGTTGATCAAATAAGTCATCTATCCTCGGAAGAGGGTATCTGTTCTTGATTGTCACTGAGTTCAAGGTACGATAATCTACACATAACCTGGATGTACCATCCTTCTTTTTCATAAGAAGCATCGAGGCTCCCTAAGGCGATCCACTAGCACGAATGAATCCCTTGGTTCTAAGTTCTTCAATCATCTTGTACAATATCTCTAGCTCTGACGGCGCCATCCTGTAGACTCTCTCTGACACTGGGGCTGTCCCGGGAATCAAGTTAATATGAACTCGATCTCCCGTTCTGGCGGCATCCCTAGAAGCTCTTCTGGGAAAACATCTGGAAATTCTTCAACTATCCGGGGTAACTGCACTGCTGCTACTGCCATCTGCAAAACTGGAGGAGAAGGCTCAACTTTGCCTTGGGAAAAGAAAAACTCTGGCTTGCCTATAATGCTAAAAACAACCCTACCAATGTGGCAGTCTATTCTAGCATACTGGTTCCTCAACCAATCCATCCCTAAGACTACATCATAATCGGCCATCGGGAACTCTATCAATCTAGCGGGGAAATCTCTACCGCTAACTACGATCCGACACGAGGAAAATACTCTATCTACTTCCACAAGTCCGTTACCAGTAAGTATATTGAGCCTTACTGATAATAACTCGGGCTCCAATCCTATCCGTGTCGTGAATCGTGCAGACATAAATGAATGCGATACACCAGAATCAAATAAAGCTGAAGCTGGAATAGAGTTGACGAGAATAGTACCTGCCACTACCTCTTCTGGTGCCAATCCTTCCTCTGCGGTCATCACCATAGCCTGACCATGCCCTCGGGGTGCTGGTCCCCTCTGCTGAAATCCTCGCTGCCTGTTCTGACTCAGGGCTTGGGCTTGTACATACTGCTGGGGGTGTTGTTGCTGGAATGCCTGGGACTGAGGCGGCAAGGGCCTCTGAGGCTGATACTGCTGCTGCTGGACTGGTGTTGGTCCTCTCACCGAAGGACTAGAAAGGTTGGACGATGATGAACTACCCCTATTCGGGCAGGATCCAACCTTATGATCTGCTGCTCCATAAGCCAGGCACAATCCCTGCGCCCTGCGATATTCTGCTACCATATGTCCTGGCTTCCCACAATGCGAACATCCCACTGCGGAAGAGTGCTTCTGCTTCTGCTGCTGAGGGTACGTCGGGGCTGAATGTTGAACCGACGTCACTGAGGCCGCCCGCCTCGGAGCTCCAATAGTCAAAGCCCTGGCTGCCGGGGCTGGTGCTGAAGACTGATTCATCTTACCGTGAGATCTCTTCCGACCTTCGGCCCTATCCACGATCCTCTGGGAGGTATACTCATGCCTCCTAGCTGCTCTCAAGACTGCATCGAAAGTCTAATGCTCAAACTGCTCAGCTGCCAATAAAATCTCCAGGTGAAGCCCCTGCTGGAATCGCTGGGCTCTATCATACTCGGTTGCCACCAAAGTGGGAGCAAACTGACTAAGCCTGGAAAACTCGACCGCATATTCGTCGACCGTCCTGCCCATATGCTTCAAATTGGTGAACCTCGTCTGTAGATCGTACTGGGCTACAGCATCGAAATACTTGGTCTGGAATCTCTTCCTGAATACTGTCCAGGAAATAGGGGCCACTAATCCAACGGCCTGCGACGCCCACCAGCTGCGGGCAAGATCCAATAACTGTAGGCGTACCACGGCCACCTTCTCGTTCTCTGGAGTCCTGGCTGCTTCTAAAGTCACCTCTGTGTCCTGAAGACAAGCATATGCGGCAATAGCATCTTTACTACCATCGAAGAAGGAAGGGTTCAA
Source organism: Iris pallida (assembly GCA_029216955.1). Lineage (NCBI taxonomy): Eukaryota > Viridiplantae > Streptophyta > Magnoliopsida > Asparagales > Iridaceae > Iris > Iris pallida. The sequence continues at coordinate 5,194,023 of JANAVB010018198.1, forward strand.
GCGTTTGAAGCTGTTGGCCGTGCTGTTACCCTGATGACCTCCTCTGGTTAGAGCATCCGTCACTGCCTGGTGTAAGGCATCTCCTCTACGATCTTGGGAAGCTAACAAGGTCCTGATGAGACCCACCAAAGCGCCATCATAAGGCTCTGCAGGCTGAACTGACTGGACTGGTTGCTCTCCTCCAGTAGACACGACTCTGGAGGCCACTCCTGAATGCTAGGCTTGATCTCCAGGTTGTTGCTGGTCCACGGGAGGTGCTCCGCCTCGATGATCGGCAGGTCCAGGTACTATGCCGCTGAAGAAGACGACATAGGGAACAATAAGGAAGGACTAAGACAGATCAACGATACAAACATGTGATCAGGACAAGAATTTCAAAGATTCAGAGGATATGAACAGAGATCAATGGCGAGTACTGATTGAGACATCTATTCGGTAAACCCTCACATATCTTGATTTACAAGACCTGCATGGACCACCACTTAAACCATGTCTCGCCCCAGAACCAGAATACTGGAGAGCGGGAGCAGACATAGCGAGCTACGTATATTGAAGTGCATCCCACCTCGCTATACAGTCACAGCTGTCTAGATACATGAGGGTTTAACTACAAGCCAACAGTCTCTTAGGGTCATGAACAAGCCTAGTGTCTCAATCACTAGCAAGTAAGTAAATGTTACAAGATGTAAGATCACCAAATATACAATAGTAAGGCATCCCAACATTACATATTCAGCTGATCATGAAGCTAGTCATTACAAAATGTCAAGACTAGCAAGAGTTTAGTCATACATGATCAACCCTAGGATCTGTCAATCATGTTACAGCACGTAGACAGACAATAAGTAAAGGTGCAATCGAGCTAAACATGTGCTCGTCGGCTAAATGCCTCAAAAGAATATTTTTACAATAAAGTGGGAGAACAAAAAAAAACCCACTCGTTGCCCTGGTTACGCCTGGTGGTCACCATCGGGCTGGAAAGTCGGTAGATCCTCTGGAGCTGCTCCGAAATTTGGCTATACAAAACCAGCTGGGTCAGATCCCAGAAAGAGCTAGTGCCACAAAGGAAGCTTCACTTAGGAACTAAAACCAGTAATTAGCACAAGAATATAAATAAGTAGTAAGAACTGGAAATAAAGAAAAACATATCAGGATGATATACGACGAGATAACCATGAAACTATTCAGATAACCAGGTTACAACCCGTAAACCAAACAAGGACCGAGGTTGTAACCCTTCATCTGAACGGAACTTGGTTTCCCACCATTTATCGGCAAGATAATATAAGAAATCAGGTCATGTAACAATCTGGTACAGGATCAAGACGAGACTAGACTGGTTATGCCTCATCTAACAATCACGACCAAGCAATAAGTACGGCTTGATACTTTAACTAACAAGGGTTATCACATGCCTAGTTACTAACAAGATGCAGCGAGATTATTCCACAGCCACAAGCCCTGCAGACCATCTAGGTTACCCAGGTCGAATATTAGGGGTTGAATTCAGGTGGATACATCATCCAGGAAATGCATGTACCCTTAAGTAGTTTGAAGGGTACAACACATGACAGTGTGCTGAAAATGTGCCCTACTCGACGGCAGGCTACAGATCCCAAGCGCGTCCAGGTAACGGGATCGCATGTAGCTGGAAAATCTCTTCATGACAACTAGATTAGTCAAGTTATTAGCCTTAGTCAATTTGGTAGGTACCCCTGACCGTGGTACTCAGGGGTCCGTGTCCTAGACATGATACAAGACAATACTGGTTCATTTGTACAAGCACAATCGCCCACGGAGTCCAGGTTATTTATACTTGTCATGTCAGGCTAGCTGTCGCAACAGCATATCATGGTATATCATGTCAGGTTACTTGTCAGGAGTACGCCACGACGGGCCACTATCATGTCATGTTACTTGTCAAGAGTACACCCCCTACGGGTCACTGTCGTGTTCAGGTTATAAGTGCAGGATAACATAGTACAAGCATTATCAAAAGGGCCAAGTACACTGAGAGCCACAAGATATGGGCCTAATTAATAACAATTAAATCATAAAATACAAGGCTAGCTCAGGCATATACGGCCAGGAAAGAAGTCCATGCGGCCGAGAAAGGACGGGCATATGCGGCTCGGGGTGATCCGACACGTGCGGCTGTAAGGGAAAAGGCTAATACGGCTGGCGGAGGAAATCGGGTTCATGCGGCTGGAGAAAGAAGATCTTATGCGGCCAGGGAAAAGAAATCCATGCGGCTCGGGATAGAAGGGCAATGCAGTTGGGTGCTATACGGCCAGAGGAAAAATGAGTCTTATGTGGCTCGCAGGGGAGGGGGCATATGCGGCTGAAGAAATGGATGCGTATGCGGCTAGAGAGACGGGTGCATATGCGGCTGGGTGTTCAAGCCCATACGGCTCGGGGATTTAGGAGCTCATGCGGCTGAAAAGGGGAAAGGGCTTTATGCGGTTGGAATGGAGGGACCCCATGCGGCTGAGATGGAAGGTCAAATACAGCTCGCGGGGAGCAAGGCCTTATGCGGTCAGGGAGGTACCAGTCATATGCGGCTGTGATCAAGTGGAGTCTTATGCGGCTGGGGTTGACTGAGTCTTATGCAGCTGGGAATTGACTGAGTCTTATGCGGCTGAGTCCAAGCAATTGCGCATGCGGCTGAAAGAAGAACTTGCCACATAAAGGCTATACAGCTAAGTTCATCTAGCAAAGAATCATGCGACAGGGAACTGTTCTTCTTCTCTATTCTTGAGAAGGAGAACCATGCAACCATGGCTTCCAAGCTTCATAAAATCTTCATCCAGAGTCCAAATCCGAACTTCCAAAGGTCAAATTGGGGCAGAACGAAATACTCTACAACATGGAACCAACAGAACTTGATAATAACAAGATTAAGTAGATCAAAACCCAAAAAATTTAAGAATGCAATAAACTTAGATCTACAAGAATTTAGCCATGGAAATTGAAAATGTCAAGCACTAAAGAGTCTTAGAATGTTACAAGGAAGAAAATGGAATAATAATTCTTGAGTTCCTCCATGAAGCAAGATGCACTTGCCTAAGAGCTCTCTCTCTCTCCCTGGTAGGTGAAGAAGTTAATGGTGGAGAAGAAGAAGAGTAATGAAGAGAGAGAAAGAGGAATGGCTAATAAATGGGGATGGTGGTGGTAGGTAAGGGTTCTCCCCTTGGTTCATGATGAACCAAGGCAACCCAAGCCTAGCCGAACTAACCCAAAATAAACCAAGCCATAAAATGTCAGGATAAACTAAGCAAGGAATCATACAATACAAGATAAAATACGTACACGTATACCAAGATACGTAATACGAACCACAGGCATTACATAGCCCATGCAGGTCAGTTATCGTAAAAGGCTGCGAACTCGAGGTAGCACCATATTGGTCGTACTGCTGCGAGCCTGCGACTAGAAAATGCTCATTCACAACTAGGAGTAAGTAAATTTTAGGAGGATGGTTAGGACTAGGAGTCCCAAATTCAATTTAACCTTTGGGTAGTTAAGATTGGTATACAAGCCATATGATTTAGGTAGGGTTTAACCCTTATCATTGATTATGACATTTATTTTATCCCCTTTCCTCCTTCTTCCTCTCTAATTAATGAAAGCTCTCCCATTTAATGACAACATAACCGAGAGAAAGGAAGAGAGTGAATTAATTATTTATGTACCAGGTATAGTAAGGGTACTATATTTTACATATACATTTGTGCGTATTTTATTAGTTAGTGTTATTGAATTGGGTTCAATGTTATACATATATAATGGTATTGAGATATATTATGACGATACTTGTTATTGTATTTAGTATTATGTACATAGTGTTTAGGAAATGAAATAGATATAAGAGTATTATGTTTTTGGGTAAATATTGGGTTAGATATAGCTGGTTTAAATGATTAATATGTTTAGTCCCTATTCCTTAGGCAAGTTTACATCTATGGATTTTCTTAGATAATGAAATATTACTGATTTATTTGCATAATTAATCACCTTCCCTAAAGTTTAATACTCTATATCCATCTATTGACTTTTGAACTTAACATGATCTAATCATACCTATAATTGTTTCGACTCGGTTTTGTTGGAAACTCAAGGTGTACATTAAGTTTTCCCTCAACCATTTGAAATACCTATGAAATAAATATTAGGATGTTCTTACTTCTCTTGTCTTCAATTATTTCCTCCCCGATCAATCTTTTACTCTAAGGATTGAGACTTATAGGCGGATGTTTACACTTTCTATCATAGTCAACTAGTTTGAATCTCTAGCAGCTCCTTGAAGTCCTTAGGAATATAGTTGGAGTAATTTTAACGACTGTGATAGCCAGCCAGCAGCGCACTGGCGAGGCACGACCTATAGAGTTGAAATTATTTCAAGGAAATCGTAGGTTATGGAACATTGCTAAAACTATATCTTCGTTGACCTCTTTAGACCTCGTGTCAATATAAAGTAGAGTCTGTGATAGTATATCACATTTGAATCATGGAACCAAGGGTTTGCCACAGCTAGATTATACGGGCGAGGCATAATTTTCGGTGAAAGGGCTTCAGACGTAATTACAAGTTTAGGATACTATAGAGGATAGGAAAATGTCCTGTATGTCCCATAAGATCTAAAGCCAATATTAGTGAAGGTTCTGTAAGATTATGTAGCATGTCTCCCAACCTAGCATTTCGTGGTCCCTGTGGTCTATTAACGAGGTAATTGACTGACACTAATCGGTTTACTAATAATAAAGAATTTAGAGGTCCATAACCCATTAGTCGACCAAAGCCTTAGGAATAAGAAGCTAGTAGGTTGACTGTGTAAGCCAGAACACCAAGTAAGGTTTTGATTCTCACAAAACTCGAACTAATTGTGCCTCATTTCCAAAAATCTCGCATACTTGTATTTTGACTATCTTGACCAATGTTGCTATTACAGGCTAGTTTTTGCAAGCTTACTCTTTTATCGAGCTTGATTCAAGACATATATTTATTGGAGACGCCTACTAACATATTGTCTAATCAGAATTAGTGTATTACAGTCTGATCAACCATGATGGATTTGGTTCGCTCTTCATTTAATTACCCTACGTGAATTAAGATGTAGATGTCTCTAGGATCTCATCCGCAACTGTATTGACAATTCCTCTTGAATTATATATTCGCCTTTGAATTACGTAATTGTATTCAGTGGCATCTTTCTTGAACTTTTTATTGTTTTTTGTCTTTCACTGATTTGTAAAGACGAAAGCTCGTAATTGGTAGATATATACAGAGTATCCCCATGGCTATGATAGTTGTATATACAAGTGTAGCTACCATCGGCCAGCCATATGACTAGAACCTTGTCTTGAGTTACTCGTTCTCTTCTCGACCCTCAAACTACTATTGGGACCTTCTAGCCATCTGAATTTGAGAACGATTAGGGTTTTACCTTTAGTCAAAATGCCAACCTTGGAGACTATCTATTCTTAAGAAACCAATTATTGTGAGTCTCTAATTATTTGCTTGAAGCTTGCTTTAACTAGCAACCCTTAAGCCTTAACCCAACCTTTCCTCGACCAAAGCCCGCAGTTTAGATATGAGATGAATAGACAAGGGTAAGGACAATCATTTACCATGACTATGGTAGACACCCATCCCGAGATTGGTTTTCAACAAATATTATCCTAGTTATGTAAGTTTTAAGACCTAACTAGTATTGGAATACCACAGTCACTAGCTTAGCCAATGCCACAGCCTAAATACTATGTCATATTATGATCTACCAGTTATCAACAGCAATACATGATCACTACAGCCCATACCACTAGAACCCTTGTGACCATAGTCTAGCAGGCTTGACACAAATAGAAATTCACGACTCAGTTGTTAGAAATCTTTTCATATGATGTGCCTGAGAGTTGGTTATCCCGTCAATAACTCTTATATACTATGGACGAGTAGATCATTCTATTTTATCGACCATGTGTCATTGTACACGCTCGTTTTCTATTTATTGAGGAACGATCTTTGACTTGACTTATATCTACCGTATCCCATTATACCGTACCTTATTCTTTATTAACAAGAGTCGAGGTACAATATTCGGACTTTGGAATTCTTCTGAAACCATGTCCTAGCTTCTAAGATGAGCAGACTTTAGGCCTTCTAAAATTTTAGGATATACAAGGATTACCGATTGATTAGAATAATTTCCATTATGATGATAATTAGTGCCCCATGGACTCCCACTTTCCATTTAGATTATTTTGTGTCCCCGGCCGTGTCATTAATATTCGGAGCCCGAGACCAGCTGTTACCTTCCAACAAATTTCATATGCAAGATCCAGACGAGTCCACCTTCATCTAGGTATATCATGTCCCACTCGAACATGTCCCCTTGTACTCTATTTTTATGGTACGACTTTTAGGTCAAAAGGACTAGCTATAACCCTTACCATAATACCGGTATACTTCCCAACTTCCATTAGAGCCTCAACCCCAACTCAATTCCTTTGACCCAATATATAGTTGTGATCTACTCGAAGCCCACTATGCACATGCCACTAGTATGCCACCCAATTGAGGCCTCATGTGCTACTTAAAAACAAATGTCACTGAAGGCGCATTTTTGGGCTTTAGGGACCTAGCTAATCAACCTGACTGGCAACTAGCTCAACCACTTAGGTTGAAACCTATTCTAGGTTACCCTAACCTAGTAGAAATAGTTTTATCATTAGGATCTTATCCAGTCAATATAGACTGAAACCCAAGGTTCATCCAACCAACGATTGATGTCCAACCAGAGAACCCATTAAGACCCAGTAAAACCTATCTAGGCATATCACATTATTTGGACTACAAAACTGCACTATTTGAATAGGTCCATATACCTATTATGTAGTCTCCACCCCTTAGAATGTGAAGTCATTCGTAAACCTTATTCCATCTATCTGTAAGTCGCGATACGATCTTTTATTGCATTTATATTCCTTGCTCGTGTGTTTAAATAACCACAGAAAAGATCACAATCTTGATTTCTCAAATTTTGTTCTATTATAGAACCCTGTTTAGATTAACTTCGAGAACAGAATTTCTACATTGTATGGATTGCAAGCCCCTCTAAGAAACAAGTGTTCTTCAATTTAGCAAGTGACTGAACTGGAGTAGCCCAATCTAGCAAATAAGATAATAGGTTTATAAACACTCTTTCTATCTGTATCATTGGATACTCTCTACCGCTCTTGAAACTTCATATTTGCTCTCGATTACTCTTTCTTATCTTCTTGTCCTTCCTATTTCAGAGCGACGAATGGTCATGCTTATTAGAATTTATCAATAATTCTTAGCTACTTGTGTAAATTTGTTGCTTGTTAAATTTTGGGTTGCTTGATAGATAGGAGAGGAATTATATATGCCATTTGCAGTAGATATCTATTGGTAGGATTGTTGGCAACTAGTTAGAAGATTATAAGATTTTAGTTTTGAAGAGTAGTGTGACCAAAGGTGGGTAAAAGTCCTAAAGGTTATGTAGTTACAAAATGGCTAGGAGGAGGGTATAAACTATTTTAAGGAATTAAAATCTAAGGATATTAGGGTTAAGGTAGACTTTCTTTTAAATTTTAAGGAATAGTTATAAATTAGAATTTCGAGGACGAAATTATTTTTAAGGTGGGTAGATTTTAGCTCTCCTTCCCAAAAATTTAGAAATATTTTTATTATTATTATTTATTTTATTTGATTGGTGATTTTTTAGTTTTTATAAATAATTATTTAGTTTATTATTACGGTAGATGATTTTAATCATGGTTAGGAATTTGAGTACAAGGTGACTAAAAATTGTGGCACGGATAGTGCAGTGGCGTGCTTCGACTAGTGTATTAGCCCTGATAGGGAAGACCTATCCATAAGTATGTCCTAACTAGAAAAACCATGCCAAGTTGTAACTTAATTGCTATAAATAGTTTAATTATTCATTATTAATATTATTTGACATTTAAGTGACCCGATGGTACCAAACTGGTTCGAACTGGACCCGGACCGGACCAAGCCCATATAGGCAAGCAACGAGACTAAAGACACCCGTGTAAACATATTTAGGTATGTGCAAATACTTTGTATTTATTTTGGGAAATGCCTAATATTTTCTAAATATAAATTACACGTATAAAATAGATATTGATAAGATCAGTTGGTATCTTAGAGTATTGATACAATTTTCTGGAGCCCAGCAATGGGAATATATGATATGCCCATCTAGGAACTACTATTGAATTATTTTTACTATTGGAATTTATTATTATTATTAATATTATTATTGTGGTTATTAATTATAAGTTATTTATTATTATTATTTATTATCATTTTATTCTTTATGAAAAGATATATATATATATATATATATATATATATATATATATATATATATATATATATAAACCGACGGGTTCTTCAAGTCAGAGCGCAGGGTTAGACAGGGCGACCCTCTTTCCTCCACCGTCTTCATCATTGCGGCTGACGCCCTGAGCAGGAACCTTAACAACATGGTCAATATCCCGCACTTCCAGCACTATCACACATCCAGTGGATGCCCTATTATCACCCATCTGGCCTTCGCCGACGACCTTCTCATCTTCTCATCCGGGGACGAAGGAGCGGTAGAGGTGGTCCACAATGCCCTGCAGAGGTACTCCAGGTGCTCTGACCAGAAGATCAATCCTTCCAAGAGCGTCATCTACGCCCACCACAACATCATAAGAGATCACGCCAGTAACCTATCCAACTTAACATCCTTTTCTGTTAACCATCCTCCGTTCAACTATCTCGGTTGTCCTCTAGTTTATGGGAAGTCCAACTCTGGCATCTTTGAAAATTTGACCACTAGAATCAGGAGAAAACTTGAAGGATGGCACAATGCTACCCTATCCCTAGACGGCAAGATGATTCTCATCAACCACGTGCTCACCTCCATCCCTATCCATACTCTGGCAGCATGTACCCCGCCCAAAAAGGTTCTCTCCTCTATCGAACAGATCTTCTGTAATTTCTTTTGGGGGCATTGTAACGGCCAAAACAAACACCACAGGGCCAGCTGGGAATCCATGGCTCATCCTATAGTCGAGGGAGGGTTAGGATTTCCCAAACTCTTCCACATCGTCAAAGCTTTCTCCATGAAACTCTGGTAGAAACTTCGTACGAGCAACAATCTATGGACCAGGTTTTTGAAGGCCAGGTACTTCAAGAACTTACACCCTTCTATGGCCATCTCCAACAGCAGATCTTCAGCGGCTTGGCGTCGTATCCTTATCGGGCGCGGACTGGCGGAACCCGTGATGAGGCTAAAATTAGGGGAGGGTGATTCTGATCCTTTCCTCGAGTGATGGGTTGGAGACAGCTTGATCCCGAACCTAGGGGAGACCCCGAAAGATTGTAGGATTAAAGACCTGTGGAATCCTTCAACTGACGAGTGGAACTGGGATCTTATTAGGGACTGGTCTAGTAACGACACCGTCGATATCATCCGTCAGAGCGGATTTAGTATCGGCAGCGAGGCCGACGCGCTGAGGTGGTCTGCCGAAGCCACGGAAGAATTCTCGGTGCGATCAGCGAGAGTCGTCGTTCGGGGTGCCGGTAGTCTGCACCATCCCATTGCGCCCTATTGGCAATCCTGTATTCCTAAGAAGTGGTCGTTCCTGATGTGGAGAGTCTTCAGACTGAAATTGCCCACTGACGATATCTACAACACCATCGGAATCAGCTTAGCCTCAGCATGCACTTGTTGCTCGGAGCGTCAGATTGAGACTATTGACCATACCTTTTGCCAGGACAACCAGCCTGGCAGTATCTGGAGGACCCTTAACCAGCTCTTCAGTATGGAGCCGAGTGTGGACCGCTTCCACGATCTTGTGATCTCCTGGGGATCAGCCTCCCATGGCCACCAGATCGTCGCAGCGGCCGCCACGTGGACTATTTGGAAGAATCGCAACAAAGCTTGATACGAAGGACACCAATACACAAACGAACAGCTCATCAGAGAAGTCTTCCGCCAATGCCACAAAAGGAGCACCGGGTGCTCCCACAGCCCGAGATCATTCTGGTTGAAGCTAGATTTCTAACTCCCAGCCCTCCTCCGGGCTAGGTCGACCGGACCTCCAGTCTTTGGGCGTCTTACCCTCCGAAGCTCGGCCTTGCAGCCGTTTTGTGGGCAGTACTTCCAGTTTTTTCCTCCTCTTTTCCGGTTCGCGCGTGGCGCATTTACTTATATAGGCTTCGGCATTTTGTGCCTGATACATCACTAAAGGTCTCTTCTTAATATATATATATATATATATATATATATATATATATATATATATATATATATATATATTATATATATATATAAAATATACAGATGGTTTTTTCTCTTCTCTGGAGCTCCCTTTCCCTGTGGAGACCCTAGGGTCTCCTTCGTCCCCTCTCCGTTCCCACCACCCGGCTCCCGATGGTGGCTCCTTGGCCGGCTGACCTGCTGGCTCTGGTCGGCCAGCCCCCTCCACCTCCTCTCCTCCATCTCCGGCCCTGTCTTTTCCCTCCTCGCCTCCCCCAATCTCTGGCCCTGTCTCTCCCCACCTCGTCTCCTCCCTTTATCCCTCCTCCCCAGGCACCTAGCGCTCCAGGTTGGAAGCTCCACTTCTCTTTTTTCGGCGTCCAGGTGGCCCCTCCTCCAGGGTGCTGGCGTAGCCCGGCATGGTAGATCCTCAGGCCCCAGTGGCAGGCTTCCCCCCTCCCAGTTTTTTAATTTGGCGCTTCCCCCGCTGTCACTTCTGGGCGGGACTCCCCCTGCGGTGCAGGTGTGGGGTCCCATCCCTCTGGTTCTCTCGGTTCGGGCGCTGACCCCCCCGCGGTGCAGGTGTGGGGTCCCACCCCTTTTGGTCCCTCGGTACAGGTGCTGGCAGCCCAGGCTCTGAGGAAGACCCCTACCAATTGCTTATTGCAGCGCAGTACGCTGCCTGGCTCACCTCAGTTTTGGGTGGGTCCCATCTTCCCTTTTTATTCCCTCATCTTTACGCTGCTCAGCAGCCTCAACTTTTCGCTACTCAGCAGCCCCATCTTTACGCTGATCAGCAGCCCTCCTACGCTGGGTCCCACTATCTACATGGACTGGCTGGAGTTTTCCAAGGAGTAGACCCCCTCATTCTTTACGCTGGGTACACTGGATACGTAGACCCCTCTCGAGCGTATTTCTCTTCTTATTCCCCTCTCGCTGCTCACGTACCCCCCGCGCGTAATCTTCCCCATACCCCCATTACCCAGGACACAAGCTCCTTTGCGTATCCGTCTACATCAATGTCAGCGTACTCTGCCGGGATTGTCCCCTACCCGCAGTTTTACGCTCCCAACTTTGTGGCCCCAGGAGCCCCCATCCCATCCACTCCCCTCACTCCTCTCGGGCCCTCACTGTCCCCGATACCCCTTTAGTCTCCTCCGCCAGCCTCCCTGTCGGCATCATCCCCTCAGCCATCGAGTCCTCCGCGATGCAGCCATCCGACCCTTTAGTCCCCGACGCCCTCCTCCCAGGGACTTCGGCAGTCATCCCCTCATTGAGCGTTACCGGCACCGACCCCACCAACGGAGCAGTCCGCGATGCTATCGCCCCCCCATCCCTCCTCCTACGCCCGCGGTGGCTCCTCTAGTGGCGTCCCCCCTTGCTCGGGGTGCTGCCTCCCCCCTCTTCCGGCAGCCCCCTTTTGGCTGGCCCCGTTGTTCCTCCACCTTGCCCCGAGTCAGGCCCCTCCTCGACACAGTCCCCGCCCGTCGGGGGAGCGTCCAAGGTCCCCTTCCCGTCCGGACCCCCCCCAGCTATCACGCCCCAGACCCGAAATACCGGGGGACGGGGACGGACTTGGCCAGCTACGTATTACGGGTAGAAGAAATACCGAATAATACGATCAATGATGTAAACTAGACAAGGGGGTGCATACTATATACAAGTCTCGCTAGGGTCACTTGACATCTATTGTCTCAATCAATGAATCAAGAAGCAGTAAATAAAGAGCATATATGATAAAGCAGTAAGGCATCCCAAACGCTCGGTCAAAATGTTCTTGAGATCTGGCTTTACAAAACATAGCCAGATGATATGATAAGGTATACACAATCGCTATCAGCTGCAGTCTGAATTAATTACAATTATGTAATAGCAAGTGCTAGACAGTCCGACTAACAGGTCGGTGCCAAAACGGCAAAAGTAAAGTAAAGAACAAGACGAGTAGGGAGTCAAGGAACCCACTCGTGGCCTCCTGCAGTCATCCTTCTAGTATCGACCATCTTGAGGGTAGAAGTAAGTTGAGTCCTCGGGAGCTGGCTCTAGATCTGGCCATGCAAAACCAGAGAGGTTAGACCTCCAATAGCAAGCACCACAAAGGAAGCACGACATGAAAGATTAAAGCCAGTAATAAGAGTTAAGGATATAAATAAGATAAATAGACCTTTGCCTCTTACTAAGGTACGCCTAGCGTCTTGACACTCCGAACCAACTCCCCAACCAAACAAGGACAGAAGTTGGCCCGTCATGTCAGGACGTTCAGCTTACCTTAATAGTTGGCAAAGTAGGATACAACCCATAATCAAATCAGTTTAAGCGGCCAGGCAATTATTATGGCTTACTACTAGTGAGCTCCAAGTTACCCTGGATCCATGCTTTAGGGAATTTCTCAGTTCTTACTATAGACAAACAAGGCTGGTCGATCCAATAATCAGTTGCGCCATGCGGGGAAACGAGTCCCAGCGGGATGCTCGTCGATCGGAAAAAGTAAACCGGATACCACTCCCTGCCCGTTTGGTAGATATACAGTATCCGTGGGAACCAGCTGGCGTGTCGGAACACTATTTGTCCCAAGGACGGCCGTCATGTAAGAACTCGGAAATCCATTCTCTCCATGCAGTAATTATTTTATTTAGCTTAGTTGGCCCTATGTTAAATGAAATCTCATGCCGTGGATCATGAGTATTTCGCATGAGTACTTTCGTACAAGGTACGATGTACGTAACTCTACAACAATGCCAGTGCGGTTAGGTTGTAGGTCCTTCATAGCGTAATGCAACAATCAAACCTATCCACAAAATAATCATGCCTTGATAGTAGGATACACGTGCTGCTTTTGTAATACGAAATTAATTATCAGTGCCATAGCACCTACTCAATATTATGTAAATTTATGTACATAATTATAAATTGGAAATCAGCACGGGTACATTGTCAATGATCGGGATCAGCCAGTCGTTCTCAATGGTTCATACATGAACGTGTTCCATTCAGTTCAATAAGACGACTAGCCAGTCTCTTAGTTCCAGACATAGGAACGCATGATCAATATTAAGTTAGGATAACAATCATTGTCAATTCGTGACAAGGCATGGAAGTCAAAAGTTCTATATCAATAATAGGAGAAAACTTGCATAAAATAGTTGGTAACATATTCTTGAAGCCAAGAAAAAGATCTACAACTTTTATATTGGAAGTTGGGAGAAATTCGGACAAGAAAACAGTCAAAAAGAGCATCAAACAATCAAAATCAGCCAAAATCAGCCTCATGCGGCCAGAAATGCTTATGCGGCTCAAAAATGCTTATGCGGCTCAAAAATGCGCATGCGGCCAGGAAAGCTTATGCGGCTCAAAAATGCTCATGCGGCCAGGAAAGCTTATGCGGCTCAAAAATGCTCATGCGGCCAGAAAAGCTTATGCGGCTCAAAAATGCTCATACGGCCAGGAAAGCTTATGCGGCTCAAAAATGCTCATGCGGCCAGAAAGGCTTATGCGGCTCAAAAATGCTCATGCGGCCAGGAAAGCTTATACGGCTCAAAAATGCTCATGCGGCCAGAAAAGCTTATGCGGCTCAAAAATTCTCATGCGGCCAGAAAAGCTTATGCGGCTCAAAAATGCTTATGCGGCCAGACACTATTCATCGTCCCTGCCAGAATCAGGACAGATGAACATAGAAGTTTGACCAAAATTGTTTTGGCCATAACTTCCTCAAATCAAGTTGAAATCTAACTTTTCAAAAGCCAAAATTGGGTAGAATTGAATTCTCTACAACATAGAACAATCAAAACATGGAAATGATGATATTTGATAGATCAAAACCTAAAAAAATCGAAAAGAAGAAAAACTTAGATCTACACAAAACTAACCATGGAAAACAAAAACTACAAGACCTAAACATGTAGAGAAAGAAGAGACAAACACAATGGACTAAAAATAAATGAGGATGCATGAAATCCTCCATGACGTACAAGATGTACTTGCCTCTCACAAGTGGGTTAGGGTTTGGTGGAGGAGTAAATGTGAATGAATAAAGAGAGAGAATGAAAGAAAAAGTTTTATATCAAGGTCAAGTGCATCTCCACCATCCATCCTAATCCATCAAATCCTAGCCACCCATTCCTTTCCATGTTGAACCAAGCCAAACCAAGTTGGCTCACCATTAACCGAAATGAACCGAGAGCCAAGGAAAAGCAGAAAATAAAATACAAAAAAATAATCAGCATGAAATAAAATGAATTAATTACTAAATAAATGCATGATAAATCCTGAATAAATAAGGGCAAGCGGTATACGTATAAAAATACGTATTCCGGGAACAGGAAGTGACACCAGCGGTCCTTCGCCGCAGCTCTTCGGCCGGACTTGGCGCCCCAGAAGGGTCTCTTTCTCTACGACGTCAGCCTCCCGGACATTATTTTCCCTTCGGAATCCTCTGTTCCCATGATCCCCTTCTCCGACTCAGAATTGACCTCCCTTTCATCCTCCTTCCCCAACACCTTTGTTCTTAAGTTTTCTACCGGCTGTCCCAAACTCTCCAGGGTGCAGGAAGAGATTGCCAGCTGGAGCCTCTCGGCAGAATACCGGGTAGCCCCCCTCGACCCCAAGCATATTCTCCTCCATCTTTCCTTCGACACCGACCATAAAACGGTGTGGTCGAAAGGCACATGCAGGATCGGAGCCCACTTGATGAAGATCATCAAATGGTCACAAGGGTTTACCACCAAAGAAGACTCTGCGAGAGTCACAGCTTGGGTGAC
This sequence comes from Iris pallida, assembly GCA_029216955.1. Lineage (NCBI taxonomy): Eukaryota > Viridiplantae > Streptophyta > Magnoliopsida > Asparagales > Iridaceae > Iris > Iris pallida. The sequence goes on from JANAVB010018198.1 coordinate 5,209,077, forward strand.
CCTACCCAACCTTTCCCTCATATGCTTCGTTCCAGCGGCTCATAGGCATCGCTAACTCCTTCGGCACGTATGTGGCCACAGCCCCAGAGACCAGCAACCTAACCAAGGCCCACTACGCCAAAATCTGTGTGGAACTCGACCTTACCACCGAACCACCCAACTTCATCACTATAGAGCTGGGAAACCACTTCCACACCCAACAAGTACTTTACGATGACCACATTTTGTTCTGCAATCATTGCCACTTAAGGGGCCACCTCACGAAGTACTGCCACCACCTTCACCCAGAACTCAAGAAGAAAGCTACCCGGAAAGACACGGAGCCAGCTGAAGGAAAGATACCCTCATCACCCATTCTGCCACGCCCAAACACGCACATTCGATTCGGATCCAGTGATGGAAAGATCGAACGCAGCGAGCAACCTAGCAAAACCCTGATCACAGCTCTGTCCCCCTGCAACACCGGCGATCTCACCCTCTCCAACCCTTTCGATGTCCTAGAATCGGGAGAAGCGGAACCATGTGAGGCTAGCTACCCACCAGCCGAACTTGATCTCATCGAGACAGTTCACACCTTCCAGAATACGGAGATTGACGAAGAGATCACCGAAAAAACCTGCGTTGTCCCTCAACGCCCCATCGAAGATCCGGTTGAAGAAGCCCTTGCAATCCTTGGGCCAGAACAAGTGCGGAGAGGACTTCAGGTCCAAGCCGTAGGTTACCCCCTCCAGCAAACTATTCTGCTGATCAGGAGAACCAGTGACTCCCTGGCCATTCCCTCTGAAGATCCCATCTTGGACTCCGCCGGGGAATTGGTTAATATTCCCACGGATCCACCAGAGCAACCCCCAAGCGACTCTCCATCCACGACATTGGCGGAGGCGTCACCCTCGAGCGGGGGCATTATTACCTCGCCACGAGCAAAAGTGTCCATCATAAGTGGGGACAAGGCCCACAAAGCCAATATTGATAACAAAACCATTCAAACCAGATCCGCCACCAGGCGGAACAAAAAAACCTTTCTCCAACTTCATTAATGTTGAACATCCTATCGTGGAACGTCCGCGGACTGGCGAACAAACCCACATTAAGGAGAATTTCTGGACTGCAAAAAATCCACAAGATCGATATCCTCATTATCATCGAACCCAAAATTCCTCCCAAAAGATTAAAATCTATCCAGTTACAGCTTGGCCGCCCCACGGCCATAGCCGGCAGAAATGACATATGGATCCTCGGGATGACGGATGTCAAAATCGGAGTCATCCAGGATTCCCAGCAGGCCCTCACTTGCTGGTGGGAATACCCATCGATTCCTGAGCGCACCATCCTTTCCGCGGTCCACGATAGCTGTGAAATTGTCGAAAGAAAACATCTATGGAACGACCTCATTAACATCCACCTCAACCACATCAACTCCCCTTGGATGTGCATCGGGGACTTCAACGCGATCACCTGCAGAGAAGAGAAAATCGGAGGGCGTCCTCCTTCTACATCGGCCATGCAAGACTTCAACAATTTTATCTTCGATGCTCACCTCACTACTCTTCAGTTCACCAGTAATGCCTTCACCTGGTGCAACATACAGGAAGGCGACCGTCGATAATACTCCCGATTGGACAGAGCTCTCACGAACGATCGCTGGCACGGCATAGGGATCACCACCTATTTGTCCCATCTCAACTCCACCGAATTCGACCACGCCCCTCTACTGGTTGAAATCAAAAACCACGCCAGTCCCCCCCAAAAAGAAGTTCCAATTCCTCGACTTCTGGACTGATTATCCCCAATTTCTGGGCATTGTCGCGGATGCTTGGAATCGGGAAGACTCCCCCAACCCCCTATTACGGGTAAGCAACAGACTCCGTGCGACGAGGAAAGCTCTATCTATATGGAGCAAACTCGCCTATGGGAACATTTTCCAAGCCGTGCGGGTTCCGGAGGACGATGTCACCCGAGCCGAAACGCATTTTGCATCGAAGCGATCGTCCACTGCCAGGTCTACCCTGAACCTCACCAAGGCCATGCTCAAATTCCGTCTTAAAGTGGAGACCGACTTCTGGAAGCATAAAGCGAGATTGAAATGGGACAGCGAGGGGAATAGAAACTCGAAATTCTTCCATGCCTGCGTCAACGGTCGTAGACAGAAGCTAGCCATCCATCGTACGGCAGACGACAACGGGAACATCATTACTGACCAAAAAAGCATCCAAGCAGCAGCGGCTGAGTTCTACTCCAAATTATTCACCAAAGAGACCGTCCATAACGACAGATCCTTCTTGGACCAAATCCCCAGACTCATAAATAACAACGATAACACCCAGCTGGAACGCCCACCCATGGTCCCGGAGGTGAAAGACGCGGTGTGGGCCTTGAACGAGCACAGTGCCCCCGGCCCAAACGGGTTCACTGGAGTCTTCTTTCGCAAATGCTGGGATATTATCAAGCATGACATCACCAACGCGGCCATTGCCTTCTTCGAGGGTGCCACTTACCCCAAAGCCATATCCAGCGCCAACCTCATCCTCATCCCGAAAAAAGATAACCCGGAGTCCTTTCGGGACTATCGCCCCATCAGTCTTTGTACTTTCACCGACAAAATCATCTCCAAAATTATTGCGTCGAGGATGGCGAGAATTTTACCCAAGATAATTTTCGAGGAACAAGTGGCTTTGTGCAAGGGAGAAACATCCAGGACAATATCATGCTGGCCCAAGAGTTAATCACCTGCATGAAGTTTCCAGCTAGAGGGGGCAACATTGCCGTAAAGATTGACATAGAAAAAGCCTACAACAGGCTGGATTGGCAATTTATGATCTGCATTTTCAGAGCTTTCGGATTCTCGGAAGACTGGACCAACACCGTGTGGAGATCCATCAGCAACTCGTGGTTCTCCACGGTTATCAACGACCAAGCGGGCAGATTCTTTAAATCCAGTCGTGGCGTTAGACAGGGCGACCCCGTATCCTCCACCGTCTTTATCATCGCCGCGGATGCCCTGAGTAGAAACCTCAACAATATGGTCGGTACTCCAAACTTCTAACACTATCACACCTCCAGTGGCTGCCCTACTATCACCCACCTGGTATTTGCGGACGGCTTACTCATATTCTCTTCGGAGGATGTTGGAGCGGTGGATGTGGTCCACAAAACCCTGCAGAGGTACTCCAGATGCTCGGGCCAGAAGATCAATCATTCCAAGAGCATTATATACGCCCACCAGAACATCAAAAGAGAGCACGCTACCAACCTCTCTAACTTAACATCCTTCTCAGTTGCCCAACCCCTGTTCAACTATCTCGGTTGTCCCCTAGTGTACAGGAAATCTAATTCCCGCATCTTTGAGAACCTGATAGTTAGAATTAGAAAGAAACTTGAAGGATGGCATAATGCCACTTTGTCCCCGGGTGGCAAGATGATCCTTATCAATCATATGCTTGCTTCCATCCCCATCCACACTCTGGCAGCATGCTCTCTGCCCAAGAAGGTTCTTGATTCGATCGAACAGATTTTCTGTAACTTCTTCTGGGGGCATTGTAATGGTCTAGACAAGCATCACTGGGCTAGCTGGGAATCGATGGCTCGACCTCCCGAGGTCGGAGGTCTGGGATTCACTAAGCTCACCCACATCGTTAATTCTTTCTCCATGAAACTGTGGTGGAAACTCCGCGTGTGCAAGAACTTATGGACCAGATTTATGAAGGCAAGGTACTTCAAACACACTCACCCCACTCTGGCCATATCCAACAGCAGATCTTCGGCGGCCTGGCGTCGTATCCTTGTTCGTCGCGACCTCGCCGAGCCTGTAATGAGACTCATTTTGGGCACCGGCGAGTCGAACCCATTCCTGGAGCGATGGACCGGGGACAACTTAATCCCTAGTCTGTGGGTTACCCCGAGAAACAGCAGAATCAGAGACTTATGGAACTTCTACACTAACAACTGGCACTGGGATAAAATACGGGAATGGGCTGGTGATGAAGCGGTGTCAAGCATCCGCCAGAGCGGTATTACCATTGGCAGTGAAGATGATGCGCTTAGATGGATGCTTGATACTTCAGGGACATTCTCTGTGAGGTCCGCGAGGAATGCTATCCTTAGGCCAGGCATGCCGCATCACCCCATCGTACACTACTAGCAAAGTTGTATCTCCAAGAAGTGGTCCATCCTCATGTGGAGAGCTATAAACAAGAGATTGCCCACTGACGACATCCTAAACTCCATCGGGATTAGTCTTGCATCAGCCTGCAATTGCTGCCCGGATCGTCAGATGGAGACAATCGATCACATCTTTTGTCAAGGGACCCTGTCAGGCATTTCGTGGAGGACCCTCAATCAGCTCTACTACATTGAGTCGGGCGGTGGCCGCTTCCACGATCTGGCGGACGCTTGGGGCTCTGCTTCCCACGGCCACCAGATCGTTGCAGCGGCCGCCACGTGGGTGATATGGAAAAATCACGACAAGGCGAGATATGAAGGCCATCAATACTCTTCAGATCAAATCATTCGGGAAGTCTTTCGTCAGTGCCGTAAGCGGAGCACCCTTTGCTCCCACACTCCGAGTGCGTTTTGGGCCTCCACCCTCCCTTAGCGCCTGCTAGTGGAGTTCCTTCCACCCCTCTTTGTTGCTTTTTGGTGGTATACTTGTTTTGGCTTTGTCATTTTGTGTCTTGTATACTTGGCCAGGCTTCGGCTTTTTGTGCCTTTTCAATAAATGGAGAGGGGTTTCTCTAAAAATATATATTTTTTTCTCTAAAAATATAATATATATATATATATATATTTATTTATTTATATATATAAATATATATTTATATATAAAAAAAATAATATATATATATATATATATATATATATATATATATATATATATATATATATATATATATATATATATATATATAATATGTGTGTATGTGTATGTATATATGAATATATATTCATATATACATACACATACACACATATTATATATATATATATATATATATATATATATATATATATATATATATATATATATATATATATATATATATATATATATATATATATATTTTTGTAAAATATATATATATATATATATATATATATATATATATATATATATATATATATATATATATATATATATATATATGTAAATATATGTGTATGTGTGTGTGTGTGTGTGTGTGTGTGTGTGTGTGTGTGTGTGTGTGTGTTTTATATATATATATATGTATATAAATATATATATATATATATATATATATATATATATATATATATATATATATAAATATATATATATATATATATATATATAATCACAAGAGAGCAACAAAAGAAAAATAAAAGAAAACAAAGCAAAGCAGCCCTCCCCCTCAGCCCAAAGGCCCAGCCCGAACACTAATCACCCCATAATACACCCGCACTTATAAATATATATATGGCATATATTTGTACCCGAATAGAACAGAGAGAGAGATCGGTAACAAAAACCTACTACAAATAAAACCCTAGCCGACCAGCCACCCTGGGCGACACTCCCAAGCCCTGGTCGCCACCGCGCGCGGCCACAGGCTGGCCAGGCCGCGCCGGAGCGTACGGATGCACAGCAGCGACAGCAGCAGTAACCCAGAGGCGAGGCCACTTCGCGTGCTATTTTCTTCCACGTTTCTCGATCATAGTTCGAGCTACGTACTCTGGTATGAATCTCTCATGACCCTCTTTAGATCCCAAAAAATAACTTCGATAATCATAGAAAAATCCGTCTGCAATATCGACTCGAAGTCGGAGAAAATCATGTTTTCATGACAGAGTGTGTGACTGCCCCGACACCTATTTGGAAGGCCGATCTTGGTTAAACCATTGAGAAACCTAGGAAACCAATTAATAACAGTCCTAGACAACCTATAGGGCACTGAAATCCAGTTTATGGAAATCAAAATCATCGACTACGTGTTGCAAAATTGAATCCCGAAATTGACCAAAAAATTGTTTTAAAATATTAAAAATCTAGAAAATTCCTTCGACACGACGTGCGTCCCGCCAAACTGGGCAACATGGTCATGCACTAAAAGTATCGAAAGGTGCGTATCGAATTCGTGGATGTGTGGGCTTTGACGGAATTCAAATTGGTTGCGTGAGCGCGACGAATTTGATGCGTATCCGTCAAAATTTACCGTATCGACCTCTATGCAAATTTCCTAATTACTTTGTGCACATTCATCAGATCGAGACGAAACTTGCACCAACAGGACCGTATCGTTTTTCTGGTCCTGTATGCCAAGTTTGGTTCGATTCTGAGACAGTTGACCGGATCGCCGTTTTGCGAGACCCACGATCCGACTCAACAGATAATTTTGTGCACAGCCCGCCGAAATCCAACTTTGGACATACAGTTGGGTTCGTATCAAAAAACTGGACCTGCTGACATATAGTTTGATAACTTTAGAGACCGTAGACTTTGGCACACTTTTTGGTGCAAAGCGGGTCCAACGGCGGACACCGTTTTGGTCCGAAATTACCGTTTTGCCCCTGTGTCCAGAATTGGACTTAAGGACAGGCAATCCTAGATAATTTGACTATTCTAAGAACGTTGGTCATGTCTATTTCAGCATTCGGAGACTTTTTTGCATGTGTTGACTTTATTGACTCATTTGAGTGGTTGTACTATCAGTTTTACAAGCAAAGGACCTCAGGCAAGTGCACTTTCTAATTGCTTTCGATTTATAGTAGTCTTTTCATCTCATGTTTATACATATGTCTAGCTGCTTGTTGACACGCTCGCCACACGAAGATTAGTATCATGGATTTATTATACATTCTTGACTGTCATTTTCATGATTACCATGCTTTGGACCTGATTCCATGAGTACTAGCTGGCCGGGGAAATATCTTAGTAGACGTGTGAACTACCTCTTACCCATCCCAATATGTCTAGTCTTGACTGATAGCAGCTGCACACGACACATGCAGGGTGCCGTATTTACCCTTTAGCCGTTCACATATCGAACAAGATATTTCAAATCACATAGATAGTTATATTTTATTTATTTTCCTTGTCTTCTTCACCACTTGCCATGTCATCAGTTACTTTTTAGTTTTTATCTCTCATATTTTATTTTTATGTCTTTTTAATTCTATTATGTTTTCGCATTGTCGTCGGTTTGTGTACTTGTTCCATTCCTGACTGGAAACCAACATTTTTCAGGTTAGCTGTGGCTTCACTTAGCATTGGGAGATACGGGTGTACTTGCAGACAGAAATCTAGAAATAGATAGCAGATGTATCATTTTCATTAATTGTGAGAATTTTGTATTTTCTTTAAATATAAATGTTGTAATAAATTTAGAAATATGAATGAGCAATAAATGTTATATTTTTGTGATTTTGAGCATCTTGGCCGTGACAGCGTTCTACCGTCGACTCTGTGGCATAGGCTGGCTTGGACACGTCTCGTATTCGAAAAGCGGGTACGGGTCGTGACATTTCCAAACCGTCCAGACCGCTGATGATGATGTGACCCGAACCGAAGCCCTCTTTTTGAATGACAATTCACAAGCGACCAGAAAGGCGTTGCATCTATCCAAAGCCATCCTCAAATTCCGCATAAAAGTTGAAACCGAGTTCTGAAAGCAAAAAGCCAGGCTTAAATGAGACAGTGACAGGGACAAAAACACCAGTTACTTTTACGCCTGCGTCAAGGGTCACAGACAGAAGCTCAACATTCATCAGATCGCCGATAACAACGGAAACATCATCAAAGACCAGCGAGGTATCCAACTGGCGGCGGCTAACTTCTACTCGCAGCTGTTCTCTAAAGGAACCGTCACGAGAGACCCTGATTTCCTTTTGGAGACACCCTTCTTATCAACACATAGACAACACCCACTTGGAGTCCCCCCATCTGAGTTGGAAGTGAAAGCGGCGGTCTGGGCCCTCGGTCCGGACGAATTCAACGACGTATTCTTCCGCACGTGTTGGGACATCATCAAGACTGACATCCACGAAGCGGCGACCGCCTTTTTCCAAGGAGCCAGATACCCTAGATCTATTTCTTGTGCTAATCTGATCCTCATTCCCAAGCAGGACAATCCGGAGACTTTTCAAGATTTCAGACCCATCAGTCTATGTACCTTCACCAACAAAATCATTTTCAAGATCATCGCCATGCGCATGACAAACATTCTCCCCAAAATCATATCAGAAGAACAAAACGGCTTCGTCCGGGGCAGAAACATACAAGACAACATTATGCTGGCACAGAAAATGATTATGTGAATGAAATTACCTTCCTAGGGCGGGAACATTATCAAATTGGACATGGAGAAGGCTTACGACAGGCTAGATTGGCAGTTCATGATCTGGGTCTTCAAAGCATTCGGATTCTCAGAATCGTGGATTAGTGTTGTCTTGCGATCGATCAACAACTCGTGGTTCTCTACGGTGATCAACGGACAAGCGGACGGCTTCTTCAAATCCAGTCAGGGAGTGAGACAGGGGGACCCGCTTTCGTCTACTATTTTCATCATAGCGGTGGAAGCTCTTAGCAGAAATCTAAACAAGCTGCCGAGGACCCCTCACTTCAAGCATTTTCATACAGCTAGAGGATGTCCGATCATCACTCACCTAGCTTACGTCGACGATATCCTCATCTTCTCCTCTGGAGACGTCGGGTCCGTGGAAGATGTCCATAATGTGCTCCAAAGATACGGTAGCTGTTCTGGCCAACGAGTCAACCCCACAAAAAGTGTCATTTATGTCCACCACAAAGCCAACAGGGATCACATTGCCACTCTAACCAACATTACCTCCTTCGCGGCCGTATACCCTCCCTTCTCCTATCTCGGTTGCCCGCTGGTCTACGATAAATTGGGCGCTATAGAAACATGGAATTTCAGGCGCATCTATAGGCCAGAATTCCTATGCGCTCAACCCAACCATGCGACCAACTCAAATACGGCAGGAAGCTCAAACAGATACTTGGCACAGCAAATAAAAGAACAAGTTTAAAGACATTAAAAAGTAGGCTTTTATTTCATATGAAAGTCTATTACATGTCTAAGACAAGGCTTTACAAAGGAGAACTTCTACAAAAAAGAAAAGATCCTAAAGCTAACAGCTAGGTGCAGCAACTGCTATGCATCCCATGCCAGGCGCATCACTGTGATATCTCATCCAGGCGCATCGCCTCGTTATTATTAAGCAGGCGCATTAGCACCGATCAGCCCTTGTGTAGCAAGAGGAGGAGCTCTCCAAGCTCACGAAGATCGCGATATGATGCCCCGATCTTCGGAAGCAACAGGCAGACTCGGCAACCTGTGGCTCTGCCAGCATAACAAAAAATAGAGCGCGGCCGCCCCGATCTTTGGATGCAACAGGCACCATCGGCCTGTGTCGGGACTTGACGATCCTGATATTTGGATGCAATAGACACTATCACAGAAGCTCAGAACGACGGGAAGACTGGGGCAGCGCATCTTCACCCTTGGGAAGAGCTCAAGTTCGACAGTTCGCCAAGATGGAGCTCCGGCCAAGTTTATCTTTATATCGAAATGAAGAATAAAAGCAAATGCTTTCCCTCATACGGCTATTTATAAGCACGGGTAGCCTACACCCGAGTGCCAAATGGCGAACGTTCCAAATTCCATGCAATGAATTTACATTAATAGCAAATGCATCCGTCGCTTCATATTCGGCTAAGTCAAGGCAACCATTAACGCCTCAAAGAACCCAATAGGCGGGCCAAAGAGAATGCGACACATTGGCAGATGTGCCGTCAATACCATGCGCTCCCCATGGATGCGCCCAACGTGCCATAGCCGTGCGCCCAGATTGTCACTAACCAATGCAACCCTCTCCATCAAACATTTAATGCTGAATGACAAAAGACGGCAACGCATTCCAATAGCCGTCCAATCAGCTGTGCAAAAAATGAAGCATCACTGATATTAGCACCATCATTATACCTTAGGTCGGCAACAAATGCCACGTGGCCGATCGATCATTCCTATGTGTCTCGTGGCCATGCACCCAGAAGACTGTGCGCACCCCAGTGGTCATGCGTTCTCCGGCTTACTTCTGATCCCAAGCAACAGAAGACAAAGCTCTGCATGCGCCTCAAAAGCCATGCGTCTGGACTTGCTCATGGCGCCTAAAGATCATGAGACCAAGTCGCCTCCCCTGCACCTGATTCTAGGTGCACCCTGATGTGAAGCTCTGCATGCGCCTCAAAAGCCATGCGCCAAGACTCGTCTATGATGCCTAAAACTCATAGACTAAGTCGCCTCCATGTGCCCAATCCTAGGCGCACCCCGACAGACCACTCTCCTCCAAAACTGAGATCTTTGAGCCACATGCATACTGTAACCACTACTTTTCTAAAATGAGGGTAATTTTAAACTTTTATAAAATTGATTATTTAATAATAGGTTTAAATCATATTATTAATTTATTGGTAAATTTTAATTATTTTAATATTATTAAATTATTGTTTTGTGATTTTGTTCTTTGGCTAGTATAACCTTAGAGCTGCTTAGCCTAGAGACTAACCATGACCATGGAGGCCTAACCCATGTGATTAGATTAGCTAATTACTACTTTTTAGGCTAAGGGTATTTTGGCCGTTTTGTGACTTTTGAATTATTTAGGATTTTAATAAATTGGTGAATTTTAGATTATTTTAATAATATTTAAATTGATGTATTATAATTTTGGTCATTTTTTATATTTTAATGTTTTGGAAATTTTTATATTTTAATATTGATTTTACGGGATTTGTTTAGTCGGGTTTGAGTTTCGTTTCGTTCCGACTTGTGTTAGTGACCCGGGTAGCTTAGACTCTAGACGGGACCCCAAGATTAGTTGGTCATGGCCCACAAACCCTACTAATTAAGTTAGTAAGTTTAGACTAATTCCACTTGCTTAGAATGGTTAAATTAGAGACTTAAATTTGACCTTTTTGACCACAAACCTTGTCATGACTTAAGTTGACCCAAAGGAGACTTGTAGGGGCATCTTGGACATTTCGCATAGGCCCATTAGGGCATATATGGCCAGCCACCTATAGGGGGAGAGGTGTCCCTCTCTTTTATTTCACACTTGCCTCTTTTTTTCCCCAAATTGAGAGCTTCCCTCTTGATTTTGATCTCCAAATCCCTCCATTCTTCTTCCAAACTTCCATCATTTCTTCTCATTTAACCAAGGAGGAGGTGCTAGCAAGGATTGGGAGCAAGGAGCAAGGAAGGGTGTCCATTTTAGAGGAGCTTTCGTGTCGGAACCGTGTCCTTTGAGTGTATCATTGGGATCCCACTTCCAATAGGTATAACCATCTTTCTATTTCAATTTCCCTTGTATTTTAGTTAGATTTGAATCCATAGTATCCACCCCCATACATGTACAACCATTAGATTTTAATTTGAGGCTCTTTGTAGTCCTTTTTAGGAAGTTTGAATAGGTTTGGTGTCCTACTTGTGGAGTTTTCAATATAGGACACCCCATGTGTTTGTGTTTATGCAAATAGGCTATTTTTGTTGGTGTTTTTGCCTTTGGACTAGAAAAGATAGTCCCACATCGGCTACACCAAATGGTGAGTATCTCAATATAATGTATTGCTTGTGTTGAGGTGTGCACATGAGGTGTAGTGGGGCACAAGTTTGTGCCATGTGGAAGTATTTTCCTAGACGAAAAAAGGATTAAATCCAACAAGGATGCAAGTTAATTTTTGTTGTTCAAACTCGGACTCGGACACGGACTCCAGGATTTCTCGTGCATGCACGGGAGTATTCGGGGGGTAGGCGTGGACTGGCACACTTCTATGCTGATTATGGGATGATCTAAAATATCAAACTCTATTTTTGAGTATTGGTATTTTAGTCCCACATCGGATAGGAGAAGAGGTGAAGTCTCAACTCCACTCTATAAATAGAGCCCCTTGGCCTCCTTTGAAAGATGCACCAAGAAGAGAGTTGAGGGAGTCTGTTAAGTCCAGGAAGCCCGTTCAAATCTCAAATATTGACTTACGAGCGTTCCAGAAGTTCTTCGTGAACTTGCTGGTTCCTGGAAGCTGTTCGTGCTTGTGTGGGGCGAATAAAGCTTTGAGCAACGGTGGTTCATTCACCCCAGCATCTCATTCTCGCCTGTCATCGCTGCTGTTGCCTTTTACAGTAACTTCTTTTTAGAAGCTCTACTGCCGATAGTTGCTTGCACAAAGTCTCTTTAGATTTTTTGTGTATTACGTAAAATCTTTTTAGATCCTCGTAATTCAGAATCCTCTAGGATCTCTGTTGCACATCTTCATTAAGGTACTGCATTTGAAACGTTGTGTGTATAATTGTTTCAGTTTTAGAATTTTCTATCGAAAATTGTGCCTCGGCACTAACAATCTCAAAGCTTTATTGAGAAGATGGATAATTCTCGTGCTTCGCTCATCGATACCGGCTTTAACAAGTTGAAGAAATTCGATGGCGAACACTTCCAGATATGGAGACGAAAGGTCACTTTAAATCTTTAACTCGTGAATGTTGATCACGTGCTGTCAGAAGAAGAACCGATCGTTCCAACCACTGGATCTGCTGCGACTGTGGCCGCTGCTACGACCAAGCAAGCGAAGTGGAAGAGAGAAAACAGTATATGCAAACTACTGATACTCAATTCCATGGAAGACTCTCTGGCAGAGTCCTACTCCAAGAAGACATCTGCCAAAGAGATATGGGATACCTTAGGAAAGCTCTATGAAGATGACGAGAACTGGTCCAAGATCTTCATGGTAGAAAATACCACAAGTGGACCTTCGAAGACGAGAAGGCGATGCTGCTCCAAGTGAAGGAGTTTCTGAAGTTGCGTCAGAAACTAGAAGATGAGAACATACCCCTCGTCGACAAGTTTGTCGTTGGAGGGATCGTCGCGAAACTTCCTACAGAATGGAGCAACTTCTATGCAAGGATGCATCGAAAGAAGATAGAAATTAGCTTGGAAGATTTCTTGCAAGAGATCCATGTTGAGGACGAGATGCGCTCTCAACAGAAGATGGATACTCTGTCCAAACAACTGGCGAAGGCAAATCTGGTCCAAACCAGAGAGTACCAGGGGAAGCAGGCTGCTTTTCATCGCAAAAAGAAGGACTTCACGAATCTGAAAGTGAAGGGTCCTGCTTTCAAGCAGCAGAAGTCCAAGTCCCAGGTGACTTGCTTCAATTGTGGCAAGAAGGGCCACTACAAATCCGAATGCAAGTCCAAGACCAAAGAACAAGGTGAGCCTAGTAAGGTTTCTATGATTACTAATCTAGTTGCCATGATAGCACAGGTTGCAACTGTGGGGGCTGACTTGGACTGGTGGATAGACACTGGTACGACCTGCCATGTCTGTTCAGACAAACACTAGTTCGTCTCTTATGAGCCAACTTCAGAGAAGGTCATAATGGCAAACCAGGCACAAGCTGAAGTACTGGGGATCGGGACGGTGGAGCTGAAACTCACATCGGGGAACACTCTGACGCTTCGAGGTGTGAAGCATGTTCCAGTAATTGCTAAGAACCTGATCTCTGGAAGTCTGCTGTGCAACGCAGGCTTGAGGATGGACATCAATGCTGGCCAGTTGGTGATGTCCAAGAAGGGTACATTCTTCGAGAAAGCTTTCCAAACTGAAGGAATGTACAAGATTCAGCTTGTTGTAACCCAGCATGATAATATAAATGCAATCACTTTTTCTGATTATTCTCTTGAGTTGTGGCATAATAGGCTAGGACATGTTCATTGTAAAAGGATTAACAGAATGTCTAGTCTAGGACTTATCTCCAAGTGTGGGGGTAAGGTAGAGAAATGCGAAGTATGTGCTCAGACGAAGATCAAAAGAAAACCCTTTCATAGGGTCCATCGAAGCACAGATCTTCTGGAGTTGGTTCACTCAGATATCTGTGACTTCAAACAATTCTCTACAAAGGCCAGGATGAAGTATTTCATTACTTTCATCGTTGACTTCTCAAAGTATGCTTTCATCTACTTGCTCAAGTCTAAAGACAAAGCATTCGAGAAGTTCAAGGAGTTCAGGGCCGAGGCTGAGCGGCAAACTGGACAACAACTAAAGAGGTTAAAGAGTGATCGAGGCGGGGAGTATCGGTCTAATGAATTCTTATCATTCTGCAAAGAACATGGAATCATCAATGAGACAACGGCTCCGTACTCTCTTCAATCCAACGGAGTAGCAGAAAGGAAGAATAGAACGTTGACAGAGATGATGAACTCCATGCTGTTGACTGCGGGTCTTCTAAAATGTTACTGGGGAGAAGCTGCACTAACGGCAACGTTCATTCTGAACAGAGTGCCATATGCAACTTTCGACATAACTCCTCATGAACTCTGGTTCAAAGTCAGACCTAACTTGAATGTCATTCGAGTGTGGGGGTGTCTGGCTTATGTGAAGCTCCCGGATCTGAAGATTCAAAAGCTGGGGACAAGGACTACGAAGGCGATCTTCTTGGGGTATGCCGAGAAGAGTGATGCTCGGAGATTCCTTGATATCGAGTCAAACCATATCATCGAATCTCGCGATGCTGAATACTTTGAAGACAAGTTTGCAAAACACAAGAATATTGTTCTCGCGGGTCTTCCGAAAAATGATGAGGGTACAAAGCAGACAGAAGTCTTTGATGAACCAGTAGTCCAAGATGAAGCTGTCGTCAAGGAGACACCAGCTGAACCAGAACTCGCTGAGCCGTCAACTAAGCGAACGAGGAGGCCGAAAGACTTCGGAGATGACTTCGTCACCTATCATGTGGAAGCAGATCCGCTTACCTATGATGAGGCGATGAAGACCAGAGATGCTATATTTTGGAAGGAGGCGATAGACAACGAGATTGACTCAATCACCTCCAACAACACATGGGTAGTGGTTGACCTGCCAGAAGGAGCAAGACCCATCGGATGTAAATGGATCTTCAAGAAGAAGATGAAAGCAGATGGAACCATTGACAAGTTTAAGGCCAGGCTAATGGCCAAGGGGTTTGCTCAGAAGCAGGGGATCGACTACTTTGACACTTATTCTCCAGTAGCTCGGATGACAACCATCAGATTGTTAATTGCTCTAGCAGCAATACACCAGCTGGTGATACATCAGATGGATGTGAAAATGGCATTCCTTAATGGCGAGCTGACCGAAGAGATCTATATGTAATAACCAGAAGGTTTTGTCGTCAGAGGTCTGGAAGACAAAGTCTGCAAGTTGATGAAGTCTCTGTATGGTTTGAAACAAGCTCCCAAAATGTGGCATGAGAAGTTTGACAAGGTGATAAGGTCAAATGGCTACAGGGTCAGTGAAACAGACAAGTGTGTCTATACGAAGTTTGCTGACGGAAGAGGAGTAATCGTATGTCTTTACGTGGACGACATGCTAATCCTAGGTACGAATTTAATCTGCGTCACAGAGACAAAGAAATTCCTCTCGACCAAGTTCAATATGAAGGACTTGGGGGATGCCGACGTAATCTTGGGGCTCAAGATCATCCGGACAGGCACTGGAATAGCGCTGTCACAATCTCATTATATTGAGAAGATGCTCACTCGCTACGGGTATCAAGATCTTCCTTTTATTGATACACCATACCGGAGTGATCAGAAGCTGGAGTCAAATTCGAGGGAAAGCGTCAGGCAGTTGGAGTACACTAGCGTCATCGGAAGCTTGATGTACGCTACTACTGCCACAAGGCCTGACATAGCTTTTGCAGTGGGAATGCTGAGTCGGTTCACTAGCAATCCAGGCGTTGAGCACTGGAAAACTGTGAAGTGTGTTATGAGATATCTCAAAAAAACTCAGACATATGCACTTTTCTACAGCCGAGATCCGTCAGTAGTGGAAGGCTTCAGTGATGCTAGCTGGTGTTCAGATATGGAGAGCGAGTATTCCACAGGTGGATTCGTATTCGTCATGGACGGAGCTGCTATATCATGGAAGTCGAAGAAGCAGACTATGTTATCTCGCTCATCCATGGAATCTGAATTCTTTGCATTAGATGCTGCTGCAGATAAAGCAGAGTAGCTTCGGGAGCTCATGTATGATCTTCCAGTAGTTGGGGCTCAGATACCGGCAATACCGATATACTGTGACAACCAGGCGGCAGCAGCAGTGGCATCAAATAAACTCTTCAACGGGAAGAAGAGAATGGTGCGGTTGAAGCACAGAGCAGTACACGATCTTATCAAGAGAGGTGTTATTACAGTGATTGATGTTCGGAGTCAGGAGAACCTGGCGGATCCGTTCACCAAGGGCCTCAAGCGCCAGCTGGTCGATGACACAACTTGTAAAATGGGCTTGAAGGTATTCTGATATTGTATTATTGTATTCCTACCATAAAGTTTTATGCTATTAGTTCAAAGATTTATCTACTAGGCATCTAGCTTTTGGTTCAAGGGAGGACCACTAATCGAAAGAATATCAGGAATGGTGGGTACATGTTTTATTGGACATGGAGAGGTTACGGACCTATAACCACTGTTGTCTACTATTATTTTCTGTGAAAAACGGTTTCTGTGGGAAGGTTGGCTTAAATGCCTTAATGAGTTCTCAGGCAAAGTGAATGCCTGGAGTGCTTTACAGGAAGCACGGTAGTGCAGCACTACAAGGAGTGTAACTCCATGCTACAGTGGGGTGACTCCACCATGAGGTTCCCAGGTAGGGGTAATGCCTCGGCTTTGCAAGCCAAGTCACAGCGGAGTAGCACCGCAAATAGGCAGGTAGCCTAATGCTGTATGATAATCGTAATAAAGAGAAGTAGACAGCACTACAAAGAGGACGATGTCCTCATGTTACAGTGGCATGACCCCACGAAGAGGTACCAGGTAGGGTAAAGCCTCGGCTTTGCGAGCCATGTCATAGCGGCATAACACCGCACGAAAGCGCAAGGCTTCATGCTGGGTAGTTTGGCACTACAAAGAGGCCTGTGACCTCATGCTACAGTAGTATGACACTACGATGAGGTACCCAGGTGGGGTAAAGCCTCGACTTTAAGCCATGTCATAGCGGCGTAGCATCGCAAAGAAGCGTAATGCTTCATGCCATGACTCTTTATAAAGAACTCACCTATAGTGTATGGACAGAGATATCAGGCCGTCACTTGAGGGTAAACTTGTAGACGCCCAAAAATTATACACTGAAACCAGGCTGGCACAAGGCCTTCATTTTGCAGCCAGATGCATAGTTGATGTCATTATGTGAGTAGGAAGAATTGCAGTTATGGTGCAGAATTCAAGGCTTAGTCCATTCTTGTATCATGCTGTTATTTAACCTATGCGGGAAGATTCAAGTCGTAGCGACATCTCTCCTAATGCATGATGGGCAGTAACTGTAGGGAACGCTCAACCCATATATTGAGATATATGGGGGATTGTTGGTGTTTTTGCCTTTGGACTAGAAAAGATAGTCCCACATCGGCTACACCAAATGGTGAGTATCTCAATATAATGCATTGCTTGTGTTGAGGTGTGCACATGAGGTGTAGTGGGGCACAAGTTTGTGCCATGTGGAAGTATTTTCCTAGAAAGGAAAAAGGATTAAATCCAACAAGGATGCAAGTTAATTTTTGTTGTGCGGACTCGGACTCGGACATGGACTCCAGGATGTCTCGTGCATGCTCGGGAGTGTTCAGGGGGTAGGCGTGGACTGGCACACTTCTATGCTGATTATGGGATGATCTAAAATATCAAACTCTGTTTTTGAGTGTTGGTATTTTAGTCCCACATCGGATAGGAAAAGAGATGAAGTCTCAACTTCACTCTATAAATAGAGCCCCTTGGCCTCCTTTGAAAGATGCACCAAGAAGAGAGTTGAGGGAGTCTGTTAAGTCCAGGAAGCCCGTTCAAGTCTCAAATATTGACTTACGAGCGTTCCAGAAGTTCTTCGTGAACTTGCTGGTTCCTGGAAGCTGTTCGTGCTCGTGTGGGGCGAATAAAGCTTTGAGCAACGGTGGTTCATTCACCCCAGCATCTCATTCTCGCCTGTCATCGCTGCTGTTGCCTTTTACAGTAACTTCTTTTTAGAAGCTCTACTGCCGATAGTTGCTTGCACAAAGTCTCTTTAGATTTTTTGTGTATTACGTAGAATCTTTTTAGATCCTCGTAATTCAGAATCCTCCAGGATCTCTGTTGCACATCTTCTTTAAGGTGCTGCATTTGAAACATTGTGTGTACAATTGTTTCAGTTTCAGAATTTTCCATCGAAAATTGTGTCTCGGCACTAACAATTTTGTGGTTTAATTTCAGTTTTAGGATGGTTAGAATGAGTTTTATTTGGATAGCTATGTTGGTATCCAAGTATCTTGGCCTACATGTGTTTCTTTTGTCCAAAACAACCCAAATTCGTCATAATTTTTATCCACATTTTTAGTAGCCAGAGCAACTTAGAAATACCATAACTCCTAGCTCAAGACTCTGATTAATCTCTCGTTCTTTTTAAAAGAACTGTATCGAAGTTAACTTTCCAAATACTTATTTAATAAGCCAAAATTATTCTAAAACTTTTTGTAAAATTATTTGAGTGTCAGCTATACGAAAGACGAATGCGTTTCGGTGTTTTCGCGATTTCGGGAGCTTTCAGACACGAAAATGCGATCCGTTTAAAATTTCGGAAAGCTAACACGAAAGGATACAACATACTTTAATCCTAAAATTTAGTGAAGGCCCAATTGGTACAGTATTGATTTTAAGTAGAAGAGTGACTATACGACATAGGCATTTTGTGTAACCTATGAGCCAATGTAGTATGGATATTAAGTGAATGTAGGTATCATAGGTCGTCGGATATATATATATATATAAATATATATATATATATATATATATATATATATATATATATATATTATTGTTAGGTAATATATGTTAGTATAGTGTGTGTGTTTGAATGAGATAAGAATATGTGTGGTTAGTAGAGAGAAGTAAGATTGATAGAGGATATGTGCTAGTATGTGTTTGATGTTGTATAGATGGTAGTGTAGTATGTGTGTTGTGAAGGTAAGAGAGTTGGGAGGATCATGCCATCCTATTTGACTTGAGGCTAGTGTGGTTTGTTGAGTGATTTGTGTTTTGGTTGAGTGGTAGTGTGTTGTATATAGATGTGTGTGGGTGTGTTAGAAGAGAGTGGATGGATTTGGTGTATGTGTTTGTGTGTGTGTGTGTTAGTATTGGAGTGGAGAGGGATTTAGATGTTGTATGTATGGATATGTTAGTATGTTAGTGGTTATGTTAGAATCTATGTAGAGGTTAGAGGTATCTTAGAAGTTAGATAGTGATATTTGTATAAGTTAGATAGTTAGTGGTGTTAGTCTATATTATTGTTAGTTAGAAATGACATATGTTAGTTGGTTAGAGTTAGAGATGGATATATATATTTATATATGTTATGGTTAGATATTAGTTAGTGGATGTTAGTTGTGTTAGGTTTCTAAGTTAGAATAGATGGTTAGAAGTTATATGTTAGAGTTGGTTAGTATCTTGTATTAGAGATATAAGTTAGAATATAGAGTGATATCTTGAGATACCATAGTGGTATCTTAGGATATTTTGGGTATTTGTCTATTACCTTAAGGTAATATATTTACCTAAAAGGTAAAGGGGACTTACCTAAAAGATACTAAGGTATTGTCTATCTAATATTTTAGGGTGGATGGTTAGAGGCTAGATATTTAAGGTAATAGTATTAGAGATTAAGGTATTAGTTTCCAACTAAGGTAATGGTTTACCTTACCTTAAGGTAATGGGTTTACCTTATTACAAGGTAAGGTATTGGGTTTACCTAGGTAACTAAGGTTAGATATCTAAATTATTGGTTAGCTAGTAGCTTAGGATAGATTTAGATATCTAAGATTGGTATCTTGATAGTTAAGGTATTTATACATAGACTAAGGTATTGGTATTAGGATATCAATAGGACTAAGGTATATGGTATCTTGGGGTAAGATATAGGTTGGTATCTTACTAGTATCTAATATCTACGTTAGTGTCTTAGGATGTACATGAGTGGGTATCCTAAGATATAAATCATTATCTTAGAGGATAAATTAGTAGGCTAAGATAATGTCTAAGGTATTGACAAGGTAATGGGGATTACCTACAGTCTAAGGGTAAGGTATTGGTAGGATATTGAGATAGACGGTTATATACTAGTTTAAAGTATTAGTAGGATCTGTTAGCCTAGGTTAGTGAGTTATCTACTAACCTAAGGTAATATATTACTAAGGTAAGGGTATTACCTAGTATCTAAGGTATTGGGTTATCTTGGTAGGTAAAGGTTAGGAATAGGATACTTGACTTAGATTTTTTCCTATTTGCTAAGGTTGATTGTTTTGACTCAAAGCCAACTGTAATTCAACATTGGACCTAGATTGGACTAGGAGTTGAACAGAGTTGACCAGTTAACCAAAAGTCAACTGTGAGTCAACCATTAGCCAGTTTGACCTAGATTGGATTAGAAGTTGACCAAAGATGACCTGTTGACCAAAAGTCAACTGTAGGTCAACCTTTGACCTGCTGATGGTAAGCTGTACAGAGTCGACTCGGGCGTATCTATGCCAGAAACGGGTCGACCCTCAAAGTCCCTGTCCTGTTCGGGCACATCTACTGCGTTTCGAAACAAGTCTGGCTGGACAACTACGATATTGAGTCTATGTGCCCATCTGGGTGACGCGCATAAAGTGGACTCAAGTTGCCATAAATGTTGTTCATCTACCAATGATCTGGGCGTATCTCATGCGCGTGAACCAGATCAGGGGGTACAACATTCACATGACCACCTCGGTGCTTGGCCTTGCCATGCGCCTGATGGGGGTGTTAAAGTGAAACTCTTCCAACATGATTTATGTAATATGATCAGTGACAAACACAGATCAGAAGAGTCGACCAATAAGCACAATGTGTCCCTCGCAGGATACACATGTGCCATGGTCACCATCAATTCTTATTGTTATAAAATAGCGGCTCCACCATAGAGGCAGTCCGTATTTCAGTGACTACAATCTACGAAACCTATTCGACGTCGCCTTAGAAAGAAAGTGTCAATTGAAGATAAAGTGGAGCACAAGATCACTTCCTGTCATATTGTCTTCAATTCCCAGTCATCCGTGAGAAGACAACTACCAACTCCTCAGCCTCTGCATCCAAGACTCAGTTGAGGAAGAGAACAACAGTGGTCCCGTCCCCAAGGGTATACGAGTGCACCCGAGCAAGGATCAAGGCCCTAGCTGTCACGCCCCGCTCCCGTAGGAGCGATCGTCCTCGCTAAGGCGTGATGCCGCACGAGCCTAGATTTCGCTCGTGCAAGGCGGATTCCATAACGGCCGATTTCAGCGGCTGCGACGGGGTCGTCGCACAGAAGTTCCAAGCAGAGACATTGAATGATAGCAGCGGAAAGTAGAACCAAACACAAGTTATTCAAAAGAAGCTCTTTATTGATGTTGAAGCAAAGATTACATTAGGGCACAAGGCCAAGATTACAATCACTCAAGCTCACTCTTCTCAAATTACAAGTCACTCAGCTCTCTCTCATCTCTCAATTACAAGTCTTGATCCAGCGGATGCTTCAGAAGGCGACGTCCATACATTATGTCCTGTATAAGTCTTTACTCCATGTGGCCGCACGCTTCGAATCGCCAAGGAACTCCGTGCTTCGACGCATCCAAGCGAGCTCCGCGCACGAGCTTCTACCTGCGCCTGTACATGTAAACTATGTGGGTGTCAGTACTCAACTGTACTGGTGGAATAAGCTCCTCGCCCACCCATACAAAACCCGTACGTTTTATTTACTTTGTGCAACATAGTCCCTTTTTATCAATTGTCTTTCTAGTCTTGCCTTAGGATCAGATTTAGGACCGACGCCTTGCCTATTTTGTGTCTTTAGACCATCCCGTGCTTGCACAACATTGTCGACTCATACCTTGCCTCAAGACCCTTTTCGTGCCAACAACGTTAACCTATCGAGTCGTGTTTGCCTTACGGCTTAAAATCAGAGACGTAACTACACGATTAAGCTTCATTTTCCGTGTGACCGTGCTACAAACCCTTGCTGAGGCCGTGCCTCGCAATTCAGTAAGACTTAACCATATCGCCGTATCGCGGCCCTTGCCGCCTAGCTGCCCTTGCTACTTTGACCACCAACTGACCCAATCAAGTCTTGTGAATGTTAGTGTCACTCAACCAAACTTTGCCTTACGGCGGTTTTCTGACTTAAACTCAAACAACTCAACAAACTTATGCAACTTACATGTCAACACTTGAGACTCGACGCCACATTTTGTGCTGAAGCACGACGCCTATGTTGAAACCCAATTTTAGGCCCAAACTTTGTGTTCTAACAGTACACTCCTTCAACTCAACTCAATCCAAAGGCATACACGCGGATAGCCGCTATTTGTCGACATTTATATGAACTTGGCCACTAGCATCACAAGCTATACCTTGACGTATAGTTTTGTTATTCGAGATCCTTTCAGCGCAAGGTAGCGATCCCCACTGAAAGTCCACGACTAACCTGAGCGGGAGCGTACTGCCAGCTCGACTATACCATGTTCCCTCCTAGGCCGAGTCGGCCCCATGGCCCAGGGTTACCGCTCGAGGGTTCATCGCCCTTGTCGACAATTTTTCAAATGACCATGCAAGACTCGACACAAACTGACGTCTCACACAGTCATTCCTCTACCAAAACCAAGACTTCTATCCTTGAGACCCCTCGATGACCCACGGTCGCGAGCATTCCTTCCTTGAGACCCCTCGACGACCCACGGTCGCAAGCATTTCCTTCCTTGTTACCCTATCATTTGGTTCAACTCATGAATGCCTATTTGATATCATTTTTTCAAAACTCACTTTGAATCACTTATAGTCCTTGCCTTAAACACTAAGTCCGTGCATCGTACCTTAAGCCAATTTGAACTCTATGTGACACTGTCGCCCAAGCCCTACCTCCTATGACGGGCCTTGGGATCGTGGGACTATTTAACTTGACAACCGCAGAATGAGCGGGACAGCACTTGGAATGACTTAGGTCGACCGGCATAACTTTGCCTAACTTACTCAAGCCTACGACTTAACCCAAGGGACGAGCAAAGGCTATGCTAAGCCTTGCGCAATGGGACCGTGCACGCTTTATCAAGCGTTCCTGTGGGCGACGCCTATGACTTAGGCTAACTCTTAGCTTTTGCACCGAAGACCAACATTCCTTCCCCCAAGCCACGGGACGAAGGATCGAGTGTCATTTTCAAAGCACGTCGTGCACCAACTCTAAGCTAACTGTTGGACCTTTTTCCATGTTCTAACTAATTTCGACCCGTCGGGATTATTCCCTTTAGCTATGTGGATTCATCTCTTTTATTATTATGCCTACTTGTGCAAGTTAAAAATATGCGTATTATTATGTGAAGGCAAAGATGAGGCAAGTTCACCGAAACTACCCCACCTGAGCGAGCGGTCGCCTCGACCGAGCGATGTCTCTGAGTAGCCATTGCAAGGCTAAGGCCGAACGCCGTCGGCATTTCGATTCCTCCGATTGACTGAGCGGGACGGGGCACTACATCATACACCACTCAGAAAAAGTTTCATCCTCGAAACTAACTGAGTACACTTATCGACTTGTCACTTTACTCAACATTCAAGACTCTCGCACAAACTACGCCTTTGCGTTTTCTCAATCCGAGTCACGCTCGTACTACCCTCAAGCTTTTTTTCAAAATAATTTCAACATCCTCGACACTTTTCTATTCCTCAAGTCTCACTTGAATTCAACGTATCACTTAGTATGGATCGTGCACATATCTTAGGCGTCCCCAAAATACATGCCCTTCAACCAAGCCTCGTGATAGCGAATCCCACCATCACCACTCGAGTCGGATCGTGCACGCATTCAAGCGTCCTTAATATACATGCATGTCAACCGAGCCTCATGAGTGGTGCCTTCACCATTCCTATCACTCCGCACCGAAACGTCTGCCTAACCGCTAGGCTATATCTTTTCGTCAGTATTGGAATCATAGTTTCCAAACAACGATATCAACACTGACCCCATCCTAAGGTCAAACCAAGTTGATAGTATGGGGTTTTCTACCCAAGCTCGCACCACTCCGATTTCTAAACATCGAGCATCGATTCCCTACACACATCCCAACATTCGTCGTACGGGGTCCGAGTCATTCAGCAAAGCCATCCTACGATAATTCACGTTCAACCAATTCCATATTATCCGTTCAATAATCCCTCTTGTATAGTCTATCCCCTCAAGTACGTTTTATATAGTTCGCCTATCAATCCTTCTCAATTCAAGCACGCTATGACATAATTCATCGCTAAACCACAATTCATATTTCATATTCCCTAAGTCATTCATCCCAATTCACGCATTCGATCATGAGGTCGTCTAGCTTAACAATATGTTGCGCCCCGATCTCACGCGATTCAGATTACCCATGGTGGGCATGAATCACCATGCACGCTCCCGTGGGATAATCATCCTCATCGGGACGTAACTCTTGTTTTGCATCTAGACTAGTTCATTCTCGATGCACGGATTGGACCTGCTCAATCCTCAAGTTTCATTCATTCATCAATCGTAAGTAATCGCATCCTCGAATTTTCCTTCGCATCAAGCCAACAAGTTGAGACAATCAAAGTTGCCGCGTCCTGATTTTTTCGAGTTCGATCATTCCCACGACATGAATCACCATGTCAGCGCTCACGCGAAACGATCGCCTCAAATCCGACACGATGCATGTGCGAGGTTGGAGTTGCGCTCGTACAAGACAAGTATGTCGACGTTGTGGTTATCCGCGTAACCATCAAGACACGATCACTTTCATCCAACATTCATCTCAATCAAAATCCTAAGTATAGCATCCAACCGAACAATAACACTTGCACGATCGTCCTTTGCCGAGTCAAAGTACCCCCGAGTTATCGTATATCGATCTTTGATACGCCTCAATACCATCGACGATATGCGTAACCTGACGATCTTCCTTTGCAACCAAATTTCGAGTCGTGCGAATGATGCTATCGTCCGACTGGATAATCTCCTCGACATTCAAATTCAAGTTCGATCATTATCCCTCGAACCATTCACAACATCGATTTTCCTCAAACCAAATTCACGTATCGTTCATCCATTTATCTTAAGTCATCGACCAACGTATTTCCTCAATTCGCATCAATCCTTTGCTAACTCAATCATCTAGCAACATTCAATCCAATCCTTAGAGTCATTCGCGTAATTTCAAATCAAAACTTTTATGCACGCTATCCATCTGTCGTGCTAACTTTTTATATACGATCCGTATCAATTCTTCGATCAAGTCATCCATTCGTACGCCCTAACTTTTTTCTCGATTCAATTTCACCTACTCAATCGTTTTCGCGTTTCATACTCACACCATCCTCAATCCCGTGCACGTTCCGTGCGCGTCAATTTCTAGGCCGTTCGAATCAACTTATCCATCTTCAAGATAATAACTCACTCCATCGTATACGATCTAAGGCTTTACATATGTGCGATGCTTGCTGATAGACTTATCGATACCCCGCATCCTCAATCGATCAATCGACATCCCTGAGACTATCGCATACACCACTCAGGAATGAAGTCATTCAACAAATCCTCAAAACTATCATTCGAATCAAAATCGACTTCCTTGAATCCCGTTCGAACCATTCTTCGAATTCCAAGCACGCTCATCTATATCGCACCGACGATATCGTCGCTCGATAGCACCCCTTGTAGGGTGTGAAAATTATGACACGCTGACATAAGACTCAGCCAAAGATATACGCTCAAGGCCATACGCTCAGCCAAAGCTATACGCTCAAAGCCATACGCTCAGTCAAAGCCATACGCTCATCTAAAGGCTGTGCGCTCAGTAAATATTTTATTATTTCCTGAGATGACAGCGCAGCATGTATTTAATGAAGGATGAATCTGATACTTCGTCTTTCGTACAAAGACAGCTGTCCTATGAAGATTAGCCGTCGTATAGGTTTTCGAGAATTGATTTTGTCTCTTACGAGGACAGCTCAGCAGCCATCATAAATAAAGAGCCATCATTACTGTCATTTCTGACAGTCTGTCAGCCATCATATCTGTAGTACGACGTTCGAGAGATATTTGTCAGTGTTTGAAGATATGGCGTATTTGAGAAGATTGAAGACAGCCACGTGTCTACTCCCTCAATGCATACGGCTCCTTGCCTTACCAAGTGAGAGTATGGACTCCATACGACTCCTTGCCAACCAAGTGAGCGTATGGACTCCATACGACTCCTTGCCAACCAAGTGAGCGTATGGACTCCATACGACTTCTTGCCAACCAAGTGAGCGTATGGACTCCATACGACTTCTTGCCAACCAAGTGAGCGTATGGACTCCATACGACTCCTTCCCAATCAAGTGAGCGTATCAGCTTTATATGATCCAAGTCAGTGTATGCAAGACATGCCTTCAAAAGCTAGCATATGGCTCTTCTTCAAAGACAACGTATCATAGCAAATGCATCCAGGATGATTTTCAACGTACAGTCAACACACGTTCTCACGTGTCCTGTACTCAGTTACCCACTTATTCAGAAGTTATGCAACGTGGCATTCATGCCATCAATCTTTCCTAGATATATTCTACTACTTTCAACCGTACTCCAACGTGTCTCCATCAGAATTTGCCACGCGTCCCTGCAGTTATGCATACGTCAAGTAACTGACTGAGCGTATGCTTCAGAACAGTTATCCAGAACTCTATAAAAGAGAGTTTCTTCATCTTCATTAGACACTACAGTCAATTTCAGAGAGAACAGAAAGATTGCCCAGTTGCTGTCCAAGTTCTTCGAAGTTCGAGTTTTCTTCATCGTATCGTCCAAGGGATAAAGTAATCGTCTTCTAGATTAGATTCCTACAGTTGTAATTTTCTCAGAAACACAATAAATAAAGTGAATTTATTTATGGAAAACAAATTGGCGACTCTGCTGGGGAAAGCTGTCTCCTCCAATGAGATAGTAACAACTCAATGCGATACTTCGTCGATCGGCTCGACGAAGAAGACGATGGTCGTACAATTCGACCAATCTGCTTATGAAGAAATGCTCAAGGCGAAGGAGGGCCGAACTGCTTCCTCCGCTCTTCCTGCTGCCAAGAAGAAGGGACGCTCCATCTATGTCCCTAAGTCTTCTTCAACAGCCCGAGACGTTTCTGTCACTTCTCACGCTGACAAGAACACGTCTTCAACTTCAACGAAGCATGCTTCGGCTTCTCTGAACACGGCAACAGTGGCTTCTCCTAGTCATGCTGACAAAGTGGGTTCTTTAACCACGTCAGCGTGTCCAAGGAAAACCATCTCTGGACATGTCAAAGTCTCTTCTCCCTCTACTCTTACGACAGCAGTCGGCTCTTTAGCCATTAATGACTCTGCGCGTATAGCAGTCAAAGGGCAGCGTACAGCAAAGGTAGCGTACAAAAGCCAACAGCAGGCAGCGTATGCTAAGCTAAAGCCAGCGTATGCTAATAAAAAGGCAGCGTATGACCAGAAGTCCAAACTGAAGTCAGCATATGCTAACAGATACAGTCCTTTGACTGTTTCTCAAAATCAGGCTGGGAGTTCTCTTCCACAGAACATACAAATGATTCCCCCACAACTTGCACATCTTGTACCAACCAAGGAGAAAGACTCTTTAGTCAACTCCTCTACTCCTAAGGTCTTTACCTCTGGAGTTAATTTAACTAGTACTCTTACTAGATCAAACAAAGGAAAACGCCTTCTGGCTACTTCCTCTAAAGATGGATTATTACCGACTCCTAGTCGGAATAATGTCCATCTTCCTTCTCTTAAAATTTTTCGATCTGAGAAAGGAAAATTACAAGTATCCAAGACTGATACCAAAGTCATATCTCCTACGGATCTTCGTAACAAGCTTAACCAGAATCATCTCGGTTCCACTGAGACAAGTATATTTGACCCTGATACAGAATATGCCAAGAACTATGTGGCTCAAATTAATCAGTCTTTATACACTCAAGAACCGAGAAGACAGAAGAACACAAGACAAGTTTCTACACAGAAACTATCTTCAAGTACTTTCCAATCTGTTCCTACAGATCTCCGGGAGTATTTGCAAAATAAACGGAGAATCGATACTCCATCAGGCTATAATATTGCTCATATTTGCCATGAAAAGCATGGTTGCAACTTCCAACCTCGGGTTGTGATTCAGTGTTGTTGTTCACCAAAAAGATGATCTGTTTTCGAACGGATTCAATATGAACCAATATTGGATGAAGATGAACCTCTTTATGCTTCTGTCAACATGACCTACAGAAATATTGGGGGTAGCATACGGTCTGATGCTATATCAGATTCTGAAGATGGTGTTTATCTCGGCACCCGATCCAGGACCGGAGCCTTGGCCAGGGTCTCTTCTTCTTCTCGTCTAAGTGGTAATCCGGAGATCACAGAGGACTTCCTTGGAGAGTCCAACTTTCCAGTATTGACTCCCGTAAATAGCCTCGGGAAAGATACTGACTCTCACAGCGATGATTCAGAACAGACTGTTTCATCGTCTATTCCTCGAATGATTACCACTTACATGGTGGATGGCAATCATGAACCTTCAACTAGCACCGAAGCTCATGAGCAAACGATTTCTTCCTTGGAATAACAGTTGCGAGCTATGGCAGATACATTGAATGCTATGCACACTCTTATGCAAGCTCAGCATCAAACTCAGCAAGTCCAACAGACAGCCCCTCCAGTTGTATTAAATACTCTTGTTGCTCCAAACCTGGAACCCTCTACTATTCCGGGGGTACAATCTAATGTTCCTGTACAACCCACTCCAAGTCAGTCTGGAGCTGGGGGTGGTACATATGCTGCAGTCCCTCCTCCCAATTACACTCAACAAGTTACAACTCCACAATCTTCTGGAATTGTTACTGAAGAGTTAAGGAATCTCCGAACTAAATTCGAGGCATTCAAACAGAAGGATGGTTTACAAAGGTTAGGTATCAAACAACCTTACCCGATAGAATGGAAGCAAGTATCATATCCTCCTAAATACAAGCCTCCGACTATCTCTTTCTTTGATGGGACAACCTCTCCAAGTCAGTTCATTAATCTCTTTGAGGTAATGACTGATCAACTGCAACCAAGTGACGCCCTCCTTACTCGGGTGTTTGTTGGGTGTCTCAAAGGAACGGCTTATGAATGGTATAGAAGTCTCCCTGACGGGTGCATTACATCATTTGCCGGTTTCAAACAAATATTTCTTGAACGATTCTATGAAGGGCTCAATGACATGACCATGTCAGCCCTTATAAGAATTAAACAGAAAAATAATGAAACCACTGAAGACTTTATTGAAAGATTCAGAAGAGAAGCCCTTAAAATGCCTCTCGGAACTCCCGATGCTGTTACTATCGACACTTGCAAGTCGAATCTCTTACCAATCATCAGCATGTGGACAGGGTCCACTCAGTTCCAAGATTGGCCTTCATTCATCGTCAGTGCCAAAGCTGCCGAAGTCAGTGCTGAGACCTTCAAAGGTCTGGGGGTACAAATGGCTCCCAAGGAATTAAATCAGAGTGCTAGCAATAGTACTTGACCCAATAATCGAAAAGGGAAAGAGGCTTTTGAAGTCAATCTCCAGAGCAGTAGTCAAGAGGTAAAGGCTACCCAAGCTACCCCAGCTCCAACAAATCAACAACAGAGACCTCCTCGGCCGAAGGAAGAATATTCTTTCGACGATGACGATGTTCAGGGTATCTTTGAATGCTTGCTCAAAGGTAACAAAATACAATTGCCAAAAATCAAAAAGCCTGATGAAGCCAACAAGACAGATCATCCAAAATACTGTCCATATCATAGAATACTGGGTCATACAATCCGGTCTTGCTATGTATTAAAAGGAAAGATCCAAGAGATGATTAAATCAGGAGCTGTGACACTGACACCCAAAGACAAGACAGTCACAGCAAATGTAATTTCGATGCAGTTCGGTGACTTCCCTCCCATAATGGTAGAAAGTGGGATTGTTTCCTATCCCCAAAGCAACTCTCGAAGTTGTGAACATCCCACCAGCACAGAATGAAGGACTTGTTCCTGTCACAACTAAGAAGGGAGAGATCATGTGGATCCACCCGGATTTAATGACGGAATTTGAGACGTCTTCCTCTTCTCCTCGGAAGACTCCTTTATCTAAAAAGAAGCTCAGGAAGACTAAGTCATGCAATATGACTTCTAGTATCACATCCGATTTTTATCTAACCTCTACTTTCATCTTGGTAGGAAATTCACTCCCTACGGAGATAAAATCTGTACCTCAATCTGAAGATAGGTACAAGCTTGCATTCCATCTATATAGTTCACAATCTCGTGAATTAATGGCAAAGATGGGTTATGATTTAGCCACTACTCCTGGTTTGAACTCAGGCAAAGGACTCCGAGCACCTTTGGCCATCACTATGAGGCATAATCAATCTTGTGTTGGCCTTGGTTTCTGGAATGAAGCTCTCATCAAGCATAAAAGAACCAAGAGCAAGATAAAGAATTGCAATATGGTTTCCATAGACCCTGAACCAGAATCTGAAGTCGAAGTTCATGCTGGAACTCGGTCAGGAAAAATATATCTAAAAGATTATGCTGACATTCCTGAAGAAACTCCTGATGTCCCTCCGGTTACAGCTACAACACCAGTCTCTACTGAAGAGCCTTCAAATGTTCCTGTTGAGACAGTTCCTTCTAAACCAACAGCAGCTGACAAAGGAAAACAACAAGTCTGCTTCGACAAACCATTGAAGAAGTCATCTCCTACAGGACTTGAAAAGCCTTATAATTTTGATATATTGGCTCAACTAGCCAATACACCAGCTAAATTATCAATCTTTGAGCTCTTACGCCTCTCTAAAGAGACTCGAGAAACTCTGAGTGAAGCACTGCTGCAAGCAGAAACCTGCCTAACTCTCCTCAAGAAGTTGGAAACAGAACCTGTTTCTCATTGCCATAATGTATTGGAATTTATTCCAAACATTACTTTTATGCAGGATGATATGCTACTAGAAGATAATCGACATGACCGTCCTTTATATCATACAGGATATATCGATTCTATGAAGGTTGATCGTCTACTGATTGATCCAGGATCCGCTCTCAGTATTATGCCAAAGGCTATGCTAGATGCACTGAAGATACCTGTGCATAGTTCTTTGGGCAAGATTCGCCTCAAATTTTAAATAGGCGATCTTCGCACTAAAGTTACTTTTTACATCATCGACAATCATGGTTGCTCATACAATGCTCTATTGGGGAGACCATTCTTGCATGAACATAATGTCGTTCCTTCGACTCTTCATCAGTGCTTCAAATATGTTGATGATAATGGAGAAGTTCAAAAGGAGGTTGCAGATCTCTATCCATTCAAAGGAGTCGAAGCTTACTTCAATGACGCTCGCATGTACAAAGATGAATACTCAAAAGTCTTGCAAGCTATGGATAACGACGATGAGATATCAAAAGTCGATACCTTTGTTATTCCTGTAAAAGGGCGTATCACTCCTCCGCAGTCTATTAAATCATCTGAAGAAGACTCACTGATAATTTCTGTCAGTGGACGTACTACTTCATCACCTGCCCAAGCTCCACAAGGCTCACTGATAATTCCTGTCAGTGGACGTACTACTGTATCGTCTTCCCAAGCTCCACAAAGTTCGCTGATAATTCCCGTCAGTGGACGTGCCACTCCCCCTCCATCTTCTCAGGCTAGACCAGATACTCTAGTCATTCCAGTCAGTGGACGTACTACTTATCCACGATCTTCTTCAAGGGAGCTCACCTCTTCTGAGCCTTTTGTTATCGATCTTAATCGAAACAAAACTTCTGATCGCTCTTCCTCTCCCCCTTTTGTCATTAATTTGACTAAGTCTGATAAGGCTCAGCCTTCTGTTGTAAATACAGTATCTAATATTAATGAAGCATCTCCTTTGCAGTATATTGATGTCTGTAATCATGTACAAAGTTATTTACAATTGCTAGATAGCTTAGAGCCACTAACTATAGGAGTTGTTCAAACTCTTCATACAGACGTATCATTGGAGTCCATACAAAAATCATACTTCGTGGTCCCTATTAGAAAGAAGGGAGAAAATCTAATATTCTTCTATAAAGGACCCCAGAATCCTCCTAACCTGGAAGAAGATGACACAAACGACGATACTGGAAGGTTACAACTGCGTCGCTACAGTCAGCAATCCAAAAATATCATCAAGAATATGGGTTATGACTTCAGAACCAACCTCAATAATGGAAAAGGAAGAAGAATGCCTGTTCGAATTCCTCCATTAAAATACGGAAGGACAAAATGTGGTTTAGGTTACATTGCTCCTACCTCCTTTATCAACATAGTCCATGAAGATTCAAAATCCGATGAAGACGAACGATCTGAGTCTTCCGATTCCCTCTCTTGGGATTCTGACACGAGTATTGGCGATCTCCATCGCTCTATTTTATCCATCAATATGGTCTCTGTTGATGGCCCGCAAGAAAATGATGAAGATGAGGATGATTTTGAAATATCACCCGAATCAGAACAATGGACTCAAAGATTAGATAATCAATGGGAATTCAGGTTCGAGCAGAGAGAACCTTCTACTGAAGATAAACTGATCCAAATTGATGTTGGTGAAGAAGGGTCCCCTAAACCAATATTCATCAGTGAAAGTCTTTCAGAAACAGATAAACAAGACATGATCAAGCTTATTCATGATTATATCGATGTCTTCGCCTGGAGTTATGAGGATATGCCAGGATTAGATCCAAAGATTGCAATGCACAAACTTAATATCATGCCAAATGCTAAACCAGTCAAACAACAACAGCGATGATTTCGTCCAGACATTATAGATGCAATTGAAGCTGAAGTCAACAAGCTTATGGCTTCCAGATTTATTCGAGAAGAACAACATCCTGAATGGGTGGCTAACATCGTTCCTGTCCTTAAAAAGACCGGCAAGATTCGAGTCTGTATAGACTTTAGCGATCTCAATGCAGCTTGTCCTAAAGACGAGTTTCCTCTTCCAATTACAGATGTCATGATCGACAACACATGTAGTTTCGAACGGATGTCATTCATGCATGGATATTCGGGATACAACCAAATCAAAATGTTTCCAGATGATGAAAAACACACTTCCTTCAGAACGCCGATCGGTACATGCTGTTATACAGTGATACCGTTTGGTCTCAAGAATGCAGGAGCAACATATCAGTGAGCAATGAGCACTATATTCCGCGAACATCTCCGAAAAATAGTCGAATGCTATGTTGATGATATTGCAGTCAAAAGTCGACGAAAGGAGGATCATATCCAAGATTTGAAGACTATCTTTGATTTAATGCGTCAGCATCAACTTAAAATGAACCCTACTAAGTCCTTCCTGGGCGTCTCTAGTGGTAAATTTCTCGGCTTCGTCATTACCGCTAAAGGTATACACGTGGATCCCGAGAAGATCAAAGCCATTCAAGAGATGCGTCCTCCATGCACCTTAAAAGAGCTACGAGGATTTCAAGGAAGAATTGCTTATATCAGGAGATTCATTTCCAACTTATCAGGATGCTGCAGACCATTCAACAAACTTCTGAAGAAAGGTGTATCTTTCGTCTGGAAAGAAGAATGCTAAAAAGCATTTGATGATATCAAACAGTATCTCATGAACCCTCCAGTTTTGGTACCTCCCGTATCGGGAATACCATTCCTTCTATATGTTCGAGCCATGGATCATTCTCTCGGTGCATTACTCGCCCAGAAAAATAAAGATGGCCATAAATAGGCTATTTATTATCTCAGTCGCACAATGACAAGCGCTGAACCGCGTTATTCTCCAATCGAGAAAGAATGCCTAGCATTAATGTTTGCTGTTCAGAAGATGCGACATTATATTATCGGTCAAACAATTCATGTCATTTCCAGAGTAAATCCCATCGGGATTATGATGAAA
Source organism: Iris pallida (assembly GCA_029216955.1). NCBI lineage: Eukaryota > Viridiplantae > Streptophyta > Magnoliopsida > Asparagales > Iridaceae > Iris > Iris pallida. The sequence goes on from JANAVB010018198.1 coordinate 5,243,053, forward strand.
AAACCCGGTATTCTCAACTCCAGACTAGCTAATTGGGGAATCTTGTTAGCTCAATACGATATGCATTATATTCCTCAAAAGTCAGTTAAAGGATAGGCTCTTGCTGATTTTCTGGCAGCTCATGTGGTTCCAGAAGATTCTAAATTATATGACGAGATTCCTGATGAAGTCTTGGATTAAAATCTGGTTTCTGAAGAAATTCCTACCTGGCGCCTATTCTTTGATGGAGCATCTAAAATAGGTCCTAACGGCGATATTATCGCCGGAGTTGGGATTGTTCTCGTATCTCCAGAAGGACTAACTATTCAGAGGGCTTATTCTCTGGATCAATCATGTTCAAACAATGTAGCCGAATACAATGCATTGCTCATTGGTCTTCAACTTGCTAAACATCTAGATATTCAATATTTAGAAGTTTATGGAGACTCCAAGCTTATCATCAATCAGATCAGAGGAACGTATGAAGTTCGTCATCAGGATTTGATACCTTATCATCGAGCAACACTCTCTATGGCCTCCTCCTTTGAAGGTTTCTTTATTGAACATATCCGACGAGCCTATAATATAGTAGCCGATGCTGCCGCTGTGTTAGCCATACCAATCAGACGTCAGCAAGTAATAGTGGTTTATAACCGAGAACTATTCTGCATTGAGAATAATCTGGCTTTGGCTTTTCCCCATAATCCCCATGAAGATTCTCTCAACTTTGATACCGGATTAAAGTTTGACAAAGTGTCCTTATCTTTTTTCGATTCTACTATGGAATATGTCTTTTCTAATAAAACAGAAGCCATAACTGAAGACTGGAGACGCCCGTTTCTAGACTTTGTATTATATGACATACTTCCTGATAATCCGAGTGAAGCAGCGTCTATTCGGCGTCGATCTCTCAGATTCTATTATAATCATACTATGAAGATATTATATCGTCGGGCCTACGATGGTCTTCTCCTCCGATGCATCGCTGGTGAAGAAGCACAACAGATTATCCGTGAAGCACATGATGGTGTTTGTGGAGCCCATCAACCAGGTCCTAAACTTCAAGATCGTATCCGACGTATAGGTTATTATTGGCCCACGATGGTGGCTGACGCCATTCAATATGCTCGAAAATGTAAAGCCTGTCAAATTCATGCAGACTTTATCCATCAACCGTCAGAATTCTTACACCCAACAGCGGCATCATGACCCTTTGAAGCTTGGGGCATGGACGTCATTGGTCCCATCAACCCACCATCATCAAAAGGACATCGGTTTATTCTAGCAATAACCGATTACTTTTCCAAATGGGCCGAAGCAATCCCGTTATCCGAAGTCAAAACTTCTAACGTCATCAACTTCGTCAAGCATCATGTCATCTATCAATTTGGTGTTCCTCGGCGTATTATTCATGATAACGGATCGCAGTTTATCAGTCAGAAATTTACTCGATTCTGCGATGATCATCGGATCAATAATTTAGCTTCTACAGCATATAATCCAGCAGCTAATGGATTGGCAGAAGCTTTCAATAAAACGATCATCAAACTCTTGAAAAAGTTTGTTTCTTCCAACAAACGCAACTGGAGCGAGAAGCTTGGTGAATGTTTATGGGCCTACCGCACCACAGTTCGCAATGCAACCGGATGTACGCCTTTCTCTTTGGTATATGGGTGTGAAGCTGTTCTTCCCCTTGAGATCCAGATTCCTTCTCTGAGAATTGCAATCTCCAATGAACTTACAACAGAAAACAATGATCGTCTTCGACTTCAAGAATTGGAAGCTCTAGATGAAAAACGATTGTATGCTCAACAAAATATCGAGCTGTATCAGGCCCGAATCTCAAAAGCTTTTAACCGGAAAGTCAAAGTCAGAGCATATCAGAAGGGAGAACTGGTCCTTACTGTCAGACGTCCTATGACCATGACACATATGAGCAAAGGTAAATTTGATGCGAAATAGGAAGGCCCATTCGTAGTAAACAAAGTCTTCTCTAACGGAACATACCAGCTTGCCTCTATGGATGGGAAAGTCACGATGATGCCTATCAATGGCAAATTCTTAAAGAAATATTATGTATAATATTTTCATCATTCCCCAGCAAATATAAAATCAAAGTTAATTCTTCTCTATAAAAGTTATCTCGATATCGTTATCCCCAGAGGAAACTGATATTCTACCATGTATCATTTTCCCAGAGAATTTGATATTTTGTCTTATTAGATCCCCAGTGGATTTAATAAAGATCTTGTATAGAAAATCATGTCCATATTACCTCTGAATTTTCTATCTCAGTATGTATCATATTTCCTATTCTATGAAAATGATATCTCGTCTTTTAATTTCCGAGTCCAAAGATCATGGAAAATAGAATCCAAAGATATCTTTATATCTGAATTCTGTTTTCTCTAATCAGTATTAAACTAAAATTATCTTTGGTTTAATATCATGATAGAGTTACAAAGTTTATTTGTATATTCTATTTTATTGAAATATGTCATGTATTATTTATCTTTGAACATGTTTTCTATAAAAATATCATCCACAGAATTAAAATCAAGTCAAAATATTTATTTCAATCAAAATCAAAACATTGATTACAAATGGGTACCAAAACTTCAATACATGATAAATGTAAAAGATCTATTTATGAGGAGTAATTATCTCCTGAATACGAACGATTACATTATTTATCTTTTCGTCATGAGCTTTCTTGATTCGCTCTGTTGTTTCAGCTCCAATCATCCGTTGGTCATATTCCACAATAATAGAGCTATGGCGATTGGTCTCTTCAATCTGATTGGTTTGCATCAATTCTCGCTCTTGCTGTAAAAATTGACAGCGTTCAGCTTCAGATTTACGATCAGTAGCAATCTCTGATTGTTTTTTTTCCACGGAGGCAATTTGCTCCTGAAGACGAGCTAGCTCTTCTCTCAACTTTCTAAGCTCTTCAGCTTTTGACGCTTCATCTTTCTCTAGGCGCTCCATATTCTGACGAGTACTTATTATTTCTTTGTCTTTCGCCATTAACTCTTTAGAAGACTGAGCGAGGAATTCTGTCAGAGCAATGTGCTGAGCTTGAGCTTCATTCTCCAATTGAGCAATCTCAGCTGCAGTCAGAGACTTAATATCCTCCTTTTTTATCTCCCAGTATTTATGGATGTTTGCTTCTAAATCATTCAGGAGATGTTCAAAAAAGACACATTGGGTCTCATAACCAGCCTGTCTCAAAGCTGAAAGTGGAAAACTAGTCGCCTCTCGAAGACTCGAAAAGGGCATAGTCTCATCCTTCATAAGTCGTCTCGAAAATGTATCCAGATATGAATAAATAATATCTGAATACATCCCCATGATCTTTGCTATCCCTGTGTCAAAATCGGGAGTCGCTGCAATAGTAGAGGAAGGAGCAGGAGGAGCCTCTATTCTGGGAGCTGAAGTGAGTGCTTTTGGAGAACTCGGCAAATGTGAACTCCCCTCACCCATATCAGTTTGGACAAGTGGGGCTTGAGTAGAAATCATAGCCGATGCAGTTCCTACAGCTGTTGGAATAAAAGAAGCATGATCAAAACTAAAAGACAATAAAGCAGAGACAAGACAAAACTTTGATAAATAAAATATTACCTGGAGCTGGTTCATACTCAGTTTCCTTCGGATCATTCAGCCCGGCTCGTAGTCTGTTCAGAGTGCTTTCTGACACGGGATTTATTTCACTGCTGCCCGCCCCAGAAGTACTCGAAACTTGAACTTCCGTTTCTATATGCCTCTCCGGCTCTGGTGTCAACCCTGAGTGTTGACCAATGGTCTTCAGTACATCAATTGGAATTTTAGATGGTGATTCATCATCTATCTCTATGTCCTCTTCTTCAAAAGAATGAGACGAAGGTTCATAGTCAACCTGTTCGTCGTCACTCTTGTTGCCCTCCGAAATTTCAGCAATTGGTCTGAGAGTAGTAGCTTCCTTCACTGATTCTTCCGAAATCAGTAAGTCATTAACTGTTTCAGTCTGATGCTCGGCCTCTACCGCAGGTTGACTAATCACCTGCACATCATCGGCCATTGGCGGAATCGATCCTATATCAGAAGGCATGGATGACCCAGCAGGTTCAGGAATATCTTCTTCAACAGGTTCTGTCTTTACAGAAAAATCAAAGGCAGCTTGTTTTTCTGAAGCCAATCGCAGAGCACGATCGGTGGGGCTCTCTGCATCGAGACAAATTACGGATTTAGTTTTTGAAACTATCACTTTCCTTCCTATTTTTTTTGTGAATGGAACAGTAGCATAATTGTCTTTTGGATCACTACCTGCTTTATCAGCATCTCTGACTCGATTGGAAGCAGGAGAAGTCCCTGGAATAGTAATTCCTCCACGATTTCGAGTCTCTGCTCGAGTGACTCTTTTTGGGGCAGGCCCAGCCGCACCTTTGCCCCGCTTCCTCTTTGGGGTATTATCGGCATATATACTCTCTTCAGCACTCCCGATGGGTACATGTAATGGTTGATGAAGGTCATCAGAGAAGAAAGTTTCTAAAACTTCATCATCAACTTCATCAGTAGCCAGAGGATCTTCTTGGTCATGACAATCTCTAGGCAGGGCTGATTTGGTTAATTTCTTTTCAATATGAATAAAGCTTCTACCTAAGATGCTGAATTTTTCATCAAAGGTATTAGCTGATACATAGAATTTGGCATAAGAAGCCAATATTCTAGCTCCTCTCTGATAGGTGACCGGATCTGGCATGGAAAAGGTAGCCCCTGTACCTTTAGCAATGTAATATATGCAAGCTCTGGCACCATCAATCAACCCGCCTTGATAACCAAAACATGTCGTTGCATTGCCCACATGCAACTGATCATAACCAAATTGCCGAGCAAACCTACTCGGAAGATATGGCTCCAGATAGGTGATGTTGTCACGGCGGCAAATTAAATGAGATGGCTTGATTCTCTTCAGCCATTTATGTTGAATCTCATCCAATTCATTACCACCAATGCCATCAATCAACCTCCCAGGCATGGTTTCATAACCAACAGGTGGAGGAACACAAGTGAAGCTCCATAGTTCTTCCCTGTTTAATATAGTTCTGTAATCTGTCAAAGTATCATATTTCCACTTTGGTGTGTGACTGTATCTTTCCAGAAAGGTGTCATCTGGTCTAGCCATCCCAACATTCATGAGAGATTCGAAATGCAGAAGCAGCCACCCAAATAAATATGTAAAGGGCATTTCTACCCGAGGAAAGGATATAAGGCTCTTTCTTGCCAATTCGAATATTCTGTCTGTATATGCCCTTAATCCAGCATTCAGACGGCATGTTATTGCTGTCAGCAAATCCATCTTCTACCCGAAAGTCAGACGGACTGCTGCGAAGACAACTCCTCTGTGCATCCTGTCTGCTGAACAGCTGCCAGGTACTACAAATTTTCTCAGCCAGAGAGATATAAATCCGGCCAGATGACCTTCAGCAGATAATTCTCGGCTACCCTGCTTAATATAGGTCTCAAACCTATCACCGGCTTTATAGGTACCTTCGTCTTCCTCAATGACGATGTCGTCATGAGTGGTGTCCCGGATGAGCTTATCAATCTCAGCTTGATTCAGAGGTTTAAATTCACCGACATATTGCTCAGACTTCTTCTTCTTCTGAACTTCATCAGTACGGCCTTGAAATAAATAGGCCATCTATTTAGAAGAATAACAGTTGGAATCTCCTTCCCCACCTTGTCCTTTATAAAAAGCCTTACAAATACTGTAATGGCACATCAATTCTTCAAAGACATGAAGAACCATTGGGTTGGCTTCGGAGATCTTATTCATTTCATCAACGAAAGGGATATACTCTTCATATGGCAAATCTGCTGTTGGTAGCTGAGAAATATATGCCATTTCATGAAGGACGAATCCCATCTCGCCTCTTGGAGTCATGAAGGTGCCGGTACGGTAGTTATACCTCTCCGCTAACGCCAAGAACAAATCCGGGTTTGGCCTAAAACCATAAGCAGTACACTTAATGGCATCATATAGGCCTATCACCTTTAACTGTTCACCAAAGTTCTTCAGAATCCATCTCACAAGAGCAGTCTATCTAGTATTTTCCGGGTTCACCAGACCAGTAAGTCTCATAGACTGTTTTGGGTAGATGGCATTTTCCAGTTGAGCAAATTCGTTTGCAAAGATTGGGACTCTGACTGGCTTCAGAAGTGCCGAATCCTCAGGAGGGATGGTGGCAGGTAGCAGTCCTCGCAAAGCTGTGACATGTGGTTCAGTACCACTGCAGAATCTTCCTTGACGATATCCTATCCACCCAGCTTTTGCTTGACGGGATGGAGTGATATCCCACTTCATTTGTCTTTGACAACTCGCATGAAATAAGCGAGCTATGTTGATGCTTTTTGATAAACCAGTCAAATACATTGGCTGATTCACATCACCATCCCTATAATAACAGTATGATACTTTATCCAGAGCAGGCTAAGAGTTTATGTCAATAGTATCTTCGAAAAGAAATGCTGGCTTCGAATGGGTAACACCATCCACACTCTGTAAAGGCAGTCCACTCATCAAGTTCAGCAAAGTGTCATTTTTCTGATTTGTCAAAAGAGCTATCCTTGTAGAAGGTCCATCGAATTGGGGAAAACGAACATGTGATAGGTCACTGTTATAGTTATTTCCTACACATCCTTCAAATTCTGCCTCCTGAGCTAGAATATCCACTGCAAAAGAAGAATAAGAAGTTATAAATCTTCAACACAAAGAGATGGCAAAGTTCAACATACGCTCAGTTTTCCTTAAGCGTATGGCAGATTCAAAGTTCAATATACGCTCAGTTTTCCTTAAGCGTATGGCAGACTCAAAGTTCAACATACGCTCAGTTTTCCTTAAGCCTAGGGCAAACTCAAAGTTCAATATACGCTCAGTATATCCTTAGCGTATGGCAGACTCAAAGATCCATATACGCTCAGTTTATCCTAAGCGTATGACAGATTCAGAGATCACTTTTTACGCTCAGTCTATCTTAAGTGAATGATTTTAAAAGTTCAGTTTATGTTCAGTTTGAGCGTATCAGCGTATGGTTGACAAGATGATCATCAAAAACATACGCTAACACAGGAGTTAGCGTATCTCAGTGAAACAACTTGACATAGCGTATTCTCTCAAGACAGCGTATTTTGATATTTTTTATCAAAGATACACGTATCTTACAGAATACACTCCAAACATATTTTTCGTATAAACGAAAAATATGGGATACGGCTAAACTCTAAAGAGGGAAGCGTATTTTCTGACGTATTTGACCCTAAAAAGGGGATACGTTTTATGATTTTGTTCTAACCAGAGCCCTAAATAGGGGATAGTTATTGTTCATCATCTTCATCCTCACCATAGAGGGGCTTTAATGGGCGTTCACTTCGTCGAACGCACTCATCGGTAGTCTTCTTAGCAGCGGCGGCGGCGGGCTGAGATGACTCCGCAGGAGCCTTCCCCTTTTCCTTCGCAGCAGCATCAACCTTGGGCGCCATTGATAAAGCTTGAGTTGAAGAAGAAGAAGTTGAGTCTTGAGTTTCTTTTTCTCTCTCGAAGACGAATGCAAAAGTAAAGAAATAAATTAGGTTTTGGAAGACCTATTTATAGAAGAAAAGAAGAAGTTCAAGCGGTGGCTGTTCTTTAAACAGAATACCTAAAGATTTGCACTGATATTGAGGAAGATAACAAACTCATGCCAGCGTGTCAGGACTTATTCCCACTTTAAGTTCAAAGTAATTTCGAACTTTTGAAATTTATAAAGTTCGAAAACTTTGAAGGGGGTCTTGTAGGGTGTGAAAATTATGACACGCTGACATAAGACTCAGCCAAAGCTATACGCTCAAGGCCATACGCTCAGCCAAAGCTATACGCTCAAGGCCATACGCTCAGTCAAAGCCATACGCTCATCTAAAGGCTGTGCGCTCAGTGAATATTTTATTATTTCCTGAGATGACAGCGCAGCATGTATTTAATGAAGGATGAATCTGACACTTCGTCTTTCGTGCAAAGACAGCTGCCCTATGAAGATTAGCCATCGTATAGGTTTTCGAGAATTGATTTTGTCTCTTACGAGGACAGCTCAGCAGCCATCATAAATAAAGAGCCATCATTACTGTCATTTCTGACAGTCTGTCAGCCATCATATCTACAGCACGACGTTCGAGAGATATTTGTCAGTATTTGAAGATATGGCGTATTTGAGAAGATTGAAGACAGCCACGTGTCTACTCCCTCAATGCATACGGCTCCTTGCCTTACCAAGTGAGCGTATGGACTCCATACGACTCCTTGCCAACCAAGTGAGCGTATGGACTCCATACGACTCCTTGCCAACCAAGTGAGCGTATGGACTCCATACGACTTCTTGCCAACCAAGTGAGCGTATGGACTCCATACGACTTCTTGCCAACCAAGTGAGCGTATGGACTCCATACGACTTCTTGCCAACCAAGTGAGCGTATGGACTCCATACGACTCCTTCCCAATCAAGTGAGCGTATCAGCTTTATATGATCCAAGTCAGTGTATGCAAGACATATGCCTTCAAAAGCTAGCGTATGGCTGTTCTTCAAAGACAGCGTATCATAGCAAATGTATCCAGGATGATTTTCAACGTACAGTCAACACACGTTCTCACGTGTCCTGTACTCAGTTACCCACTTATTCAGAAGTTATGCAACGTGGCATTCATGCCATCAATCTTTCCTAGATATATTCTACTACTTTCAACCGCACTCCAACGTGTCTCCATCAGAATTTGCCACGCGTCCCTGCAGTTATACACACGTCAAGTAACTGACTGAGCGTATGCTTCAGAACAGTTATCCAGAACTCTATAAAAGAGAGTTTCTTCATCTTCATCAGACACTACAGTCAATTTCAGAGAGAACAGAGAGATTGCCCAGTTGCTGTCCAAGTTCTTCGAAGTTCGAGTTTTCTTCATCGCATCGTCCAAGGGATAAAGTAATCGTCTTCTAGATTAGATTCCTACAGTTGTAATTTTCTCAGAAACACAATAAATAAAGTGAATTTATTTATGAAAAACACCCCTATCGACAGTCATCCCACTTTACTCAATCGAGTTCAACTCATTCTTGCTCAACGCTATTCAATTCCTGCACTCGACTTTCCTAAGGTCGACGCAACTTTGGTGTATATGCCCAACCCGACTTAGCCAACCGTGCTTACGCGAACCATCTTTTTGTTTTGTCAAAATCTGTTCTCCTACCTTTTGCAAAATAGTTAGACTTATTGTATGGACATCCCGTGGGACAATTGAAAGAGAGCGCACCAACGATATCACTTGCGGAAGCAACAGAGTTAAAGAATTCAATCGATAGTCCAAGGACGTAAAGCCGTGCTCTGATACCATTATGTCACGCCCCGCTTCCGTAGGAGCGATCGTCCTCGCTAAGGCGTGATGCTGCACGAGCCTAGATTTCGGTCATGCAAGGCGGATTCCATAACGGCCGATTTCAGCGGCTGCGACGGGGTCGTCGTACAGAAGTCCCAAGCAGAGACATTGAATGATAGCAGCGGAAAGTAGAACCAAACACAAGTTATTCAAAAGAAGCTCTTTATTGATGTTGAAGCAAAGATTACATTAGGGCGCAAGGCCAAGATTACAATCACTCAAGCTCACTCTTCTCACATTACAAGTCACTCAGCTCTCTCTCATCTCTCAATTACAAGTCTTGATCCAGCGGATGCTTCAGAAGGCAACGTCCATACATTATGTCCTGTATAAGTCTTTACTCCATGCGGCCGCATGCTTCGAATTGCCAAGGAACTCCGTGCTTCGACGCATCCAAGCGAGTTCCGCGCCACGAGCTTCTACCTGCGCCTGCACATATAAACTATGTGGGTGTCAGTACTCAACTGTACTGGTGGAATAAGCTCCTCGCCCACCCATACAAAACCCGTACGTTTTATTTACTTTGTGCAACATAGTCCCTTTTTATCAATTGTCTTTCTAGTCTTGCCTTAGGATCAGATTTAGGACCGACGCCTTGCCTATTTTGTGTCTTTAGACCATCCCGTGCTTGCACAACAATGTCGACTCATACCTTGCCTCAAGACCCTTCTCGTGCCAACAACGTTAATCTATCGAGTCGTGTTTGCCTTACGGCTTAAAATCAGAGACACAACTACGCGATTAAGCTTCATTTTCCGTGTGACCGTGCTACAAATCCTTGCTGAGGCCGTGCCTCGCAATTCAGTAAGACTTAACCATATCGCCGCATCGCGGCCCTTGCCGCCTATTGGCCCTTGCTACTTTGACCACCAACTGACCCAATCAAGTCTTGTGAATGTTAGTGTCACTCAACCAAACTTTGCCTTACGGCGGTTTCCTGACTTAAACTCAAACAACTCAACCAACTTATGCAACTCACATGTCAACACTTGAGACTCGATGCCACATTTTGTGCTGAAGCACGACGCCTATGTTGAAACCCAATCTTAGGCCCAAACTTTGGGTTCTAACTGTACACTCCTTCAACTCAACTCAATCCAAAGGCATACACGCGGATAGCCGCTATTTGCCGACATCTATATGAACTTGGCCACTAGCATCACAAGCTATACCTTGACGTATAGTTTTGTTATTCGAGATCCTTTCAGCGCAAGGTAGCGATCCCCACTGAAAGTCCCCGACTAACCTGAGCGGGAGCGTACTCCCAGCTCGACTATACCCTGTTCCCTCCTAGGCCGAGTCGGCCCCATGGCCCAGGGTTACCGCTCGAGGGTTCATCGCCCTTGTCGACAAGTTGTCAAATGACCATGCAAGACTCGACACAAACTGACGTCTCACACAGTCATTCCTCTACCAAAACTAAGACTTCTATCCTTGAGACCCCTCGACGACCCACGGTCGCGAGCATTCCTTCCTTGAGATCCCTCGATGACCCACGGTCGTGAGCATTTCCTTCCTTGTTACCCTATCATTTGGTTCAACTCATGAATGCCTATTTGATATCCTTTTCTCAAAACTCACTTTGAATCACTTATAGTCCTTGCCTTAAACACTAAGTCCATGCATCGTGCCTTAAGCCAATTTGAACTCTATGCGACGCTGTCGCCCAAGCCCTACCTCCTATGACGGGCCTTGGGATCGTGGGACTATTTAACTTGACAACCGCAGAATGAGCGGGACAGCACTTGGAATGACTTAGGTCGACCGGCATAACTTTGCCTAACTTACTCAAGCCTACGACTTAACCCAAGGGACGAGCAAAGGCTATGCTAAGCCTTGCGCAATGGGACCGTGCACGCTTTATCAAGCGTTCCTGTGGGTGACGCCTATGACTTAGGCTAACTCTTAGCTTTTGCACCGAAGGAATTCCTTCTCCCAAGCCACGGGACGAAGGACCGAGTGTCATTTTCAAAGCACGCCGTGCACCAACTCTAAGCCGACTGTTGGACCTTTTTCTATGTTCTAACTCATTTCGACCCATCGGAATTATTCCTTTTAGCTATGTGGATTCATCTTTTATTATTATGCCTACTTGTGCAAGTTGAAAATATACGTATTATTATGTGAAGGCAAAGATGAGGCAAGTTCACCGAAACTATCCCACCTGAGCGAGCGGTCGCCTCGACCGAGCGATGTCTCTGAGTAGCCGTTACAAGGCTAAGGCCGAACGCCGTCGGCGTTTCGATTCCTCCGATTGACTGAGTGGGACGGGGCACTACACTAGCAGAAGCCAAAGCCGGGGTAGTCAAGCCTCTGACAACCCTCCCCTTGAAGACGAAGAAGCGCTTCGACAAACCGACCCCGACGTAGCTGGAGGTAGCCAACACGAGGCCTCAGAAGAAGAAGCCCCTCTACAGGAAAGTAAGGTCGAGAGTGAAGCCTCGATCGATCCATCCACCTCCACCCATGTCATGATAGCTTACATGGCAGGGGATGGTGATGAAGGAGAATCAGACGCTCCAGCGCTGGACATCGTGCAGCGCATAGACACCCTTGAGGGAAGCCTCAAAACTCTTTTTGCCTCCATGCAGATCCTGACCCAGGCGATGTTCGACATTCGAACCACTCTGGAAAAGGCACCTCTCCACCAGCCCCGATCCAGGGGCCAACGGAGATTCAACTATACCCCCTCAACAGGTATCTTCAGGGACGGAGCACCACACTGCACCGCGAGCGTCAGCTCCTTCTAATATCCAACTTCAGGTCGTACCGCCTTCACCTGCTCCCAGCTCGACAGAAGACATGGCCGAGATGATAAGAGACCTACGTGAACTCTTCGAGGCCCGAAACAGGAAAGAAGAATGTCAAAAATTGGGGCTTCCTCAACCCTACCCCCTTGAGTGGAACAAGATGGTTTATCCTCCCAAGTATAAACCACATACACTGACACCATACGATGGGAAGGACTCTCCTCATCGGTACTTGACCTACTTCCAGTCTCAGACGGGGCATCTCCCAAAAGAAGCGCTTTGCTCACGAGCCTGTTTGTCGGGGCTCTGAAGGGGGTCGCCTATGACTGGGACTGCAGTCGCCCTGACAACTCCATATCATCCTTCGATTATTTGACGCGCCTCTTCCTCGATCGGTTCTATGACAGAGGGAGAGACATGACCATGTCGTCTCTAATAGAAGTACGGCAGACCGAGAAGGAGACTGTTTGAGAATTCATCGAGCGTTTCAGATAAGCATGCCTAAGGTTGCCTCCAGGCATGCCGGAACATGCACTTATCGACTCCTGCAGCATGAACATGATCCCTGCGATCAAGCTCTGGCTCAACTCCACTCCCCCGCCCGATTGGAGTTCGTTGATCATTGAAGCCGAAGCTGCTGAGAAGAAGGCACGTAATGCTCGCCTTCTGGGGGTTAACTTCCCCATCTTTGATGACAAAGGGAAATGACATACGACCAGCAGTACCAGCCGTAAAGCAAAAGGGAAGCAGGCGTTGACTGTCAATGCATCTAATAGCACGCAAGGTCCTGCCCAGAGGCCTCCTACCGCACCACGACCGAAGATGGTCTACTCCTTCCACGATGAGGATACCTTACAGCTCTTCGATATACTGAAGCAGGGCGACAAAATCAAATTGCCTGATCCCAAGCATCCTGACGAAGTAGACAGAGTCGACGACCCGAGGTTTTGTCACTATCATCGGTTCATTGGACATCCGAATAAAGACTGCTATATCCTCAAAGACAAAAATACAGCGCATGATCAATGCGAACTTCATCTCAGTCGATTACGAGGAGAAGACAGTCTCGGCCAACATGGTGTCGCTCAAGTTCGGCACCTTATCGCCTACCACGGCTCAAGATGGCGTCGTCCCCATCCCAAAGGCGACAATGGAAGTAGTCAACCTTCCACCAACCTGCGACAACATGGGTAGGCTCACACCACTCATATCATCCAAGGGAGAGATCATGTGGGTTCACCCGGATCTCGTTCCAGAGCTGACTCAACCGAGGGTAACCTCTACCTCAAAAAGCAAAGGCAAGAAGACCAAGTCTTGCCGAATGGTGACTTCCTCCCTTGAGGAAGCACTGCCCGTACAAACGCATTCACATCAGAACGCCCAACCAGAGGAGGTTCCACCCGAAGTGACGCCTCCTATCATCACCACAGCTGTCCAATGAGAAGGTTCATCCCAACCTCCTGCAGCTGATAAACAAAAGCAGAATGAGGCCCGCTTTGACAGGTCTCTTCGTAAAAACAACACTCCGAGGTTAGGCAATCCCCACAACTTCGACATACTGGCACAACTGACCAGTACTCCAGTACGGCTTTTCCTATTCGAGCTCCTCCGCCTATCCAAAGATACTCGAAAAGCTCTCTGAAAGCCCTGAAGGACACCGAGTCTTCCATCAGTTAGGTCAAGCAGCCTGACGACGATCCTACAACAAGTCCGCACTGCCGTAATATAGGAAAGATCATCCCCAACATCACATTCACTCAACAGGATATGTTGCTCAAGAACAACAGGCACAACAGACCCCTGTATTACACCGGGTATGTCGGTGCCATCAAGGTGGATCGAATACAAATTAACCCTGGGTCTTCTCTCAGCATCATCCCCCGAACTCTGCTTCAGATGTTGGGGATCCCGATGCATCGTCTGACAGCGTCTTACACTACCATCAGTGGCTTAAATGCCAGTAAGAGCGAGCCGCTGGAGAAGATCTGCTTGAAGTGTCACATCGGTGATCTCCAAATCGAGGTGACTTGTTACGTTGTAGATGCAGACGTTAACTACAACATCCTGTTGGGACGTCCATGGATACATGAATACATAGTGTGCCATCCACTCTCCATCAATGTATGAAATATGTGTCCACCAGCGGCATCATCTGAACAGAGTTTGTTGATGTTGAACCCTTCAGAGGGATTGAAGCCTCTTCACCGACGCTGATCTGTACAAATCAAATCATTTCGAAGATGACGCCAATAACGCTGATGACGAGGCAGAAGATGAGGTCGAAGCTGACTCAGAGGCGGACATGATAATCAACGCCCCCTAAAAGTACGACTCAAAGGGAGGCCACCTCAAACGTCGGCCCCTATAATAGTCAAACTCCGTGGGAAGGCGCCAGCTTCTCCAGGTAGAACATCCAATGAAGCTCCGTTGAAGATACGCCTCAAAGGCAAGCCCCCTCAAGTGGTGGATCCTCTCGTAGCCAAGCTACGGGGAAAGTCTCCAGCTTCCAGCACACCAACCGAGGCTCCCCTCATGGTGCGGCTCAAAGGCAGACCTTCTCAGTTGTCGGCACCCATCAGGCCACAAGAGAAGACCTCGACGTCCTTCTCAGCATAGTTCCAGGAGCTAGCACGGGGCAAGCTCCCGAAAAACTCTTCTAAACCTTCCAAGGCTGCTCATGTTCTCATTGATGAAGAGCTTGGAGAGTATATATCGGCTAATGTCGATGCTCCATCCCTCGATAATGTAATCCCTTGGGACAAGATCCCGTATTTTATCAATAATAGAGTATCTTTCAATTATTCTAGTCTTCCATATTAGAATACCATGTACACTCTAGATAATGCTCTACAGTCGTTGCAAACACAAATAATGACTATGAGTCATAAAAATTGAGTCGTCCTGTACCAAGGAGTCTGTTACATAGTCCTACCTCGGAACAAGGACGAGAAGCCTATTATCTTTGGCAAAGTCGAGCGTCACCAAGACCTTCCACCGATGGAGCTAGAACCCGACACCGGCAGAATATACTGGTACAACGATCGAGCTAAGTATCTCATCCAAAAGATGGGTTACAACTTGAAGAGCGGCAGAGGTCTGAGCTACGACAAAGGTCGACGTCTTCCCCTACGACTTCTAGTACCAAAAGGGAAGCCGTAAGACTACTATCACCGTACCCAACTGGGGGTAGGCTATATCACACCTCCAATAACTCCAGAAGAATCAGAAGCTGAGGATGTCATACATTCTCACTCATCTGAAACTTCAACTTGGAACTCCGACACCAGCGTCGGCTCAGTCTTCAGGAAGGTGCTGTCAGCCAACATGACATCCGTACATCCTTCAGAAGATATAGAAGATGATCAAATAGGAGAGTTCTTCGAAGAAAAACCCTGGGCTCAACTCCTAGGCGCGCAATGGGAGACTTGCTTTGAATTACGAGAACCCCCTACCGAAAACGAAGTCGAGCAGATCGACCTTAGGGATTGATCTTCATCCAAACCCATCTTCATCAGCAAGAGCTTGGTGGATAAGGACCGAGAATCCTTGATCCACCTGGTCAAAGAATATATCGACGTCTTCGCCTGGAGCTACGAAGACATACCGAAACTCGACCCACGGGTCGTAATGCACAAGCTTAGCATCTTACCTGACGCTAAATCCGTTAAGCAGCAACAGCGGCACTTTCGTCCTAACATCATGGACGCCATTGATAAAGAGATCAACAAGCTCTTGAACAGCGGGTTCATTCGTAAAGAACAACACCCCAACTGGGTACCCAACATCGTCCCCGTCACCAAGAAGAACGGGAAGATCCAAGTCTGCATCGATTTTCAGGACCTCAACTCTGCACATCCAAAGGATGAGTTCCCACTCCCGATAACCGACGTAATAATCGACAACACATGTGGCTTCGAGCGTATATCCTTCATGGACGGCTACTTAGGCTAAAATCAGATCAAGATGGTCCCAGACGACGAAAAGCACACGTCGTTCAGAACTCCGAAGGGGGTTTACTGCTACAAGTAATGCCCTTTGGCTCGAAGAATGCAGGTACCACATACCAACGAGCTATGCGCACCATATTCCATCAACTCCTTCGTATGACAGTCGAGGGCTATGTTGACGACATCGCCGTCAAGAGCCGTCTTCGGGGCGATCACCTACGAGACATGAAGACAGTCTTCGACCTCGTACGGGCGCATCAGCTTAAAATGAACCCCGCTAAATCCTTCCTTGGGGTCTCTAGTAGAAAGTTCTTGGGCTTCATCATCACTGCGAAAGGCATTCATGTCGACCCCGAGAAGGCTAAAGCCAACCTTGACATGGACCCTCCGAAGAACCTCATTGAACTTCGAGGCCTACAAGGACGACTCGCCTACATCCGAAGGTTTATCGCGAACCTTTCTGGAAAATGTCAACCTTTCACTATGCTTATAAAGAAGGGAGTTTCCTACGTCTGGAGGGAAGAATGTCATAAAGCTTTCGACGACATCAAAACTTATCTGACAAGTCCTCCAGTCCTGGTGGCACCCGTTACAGGCAAACCATTCTTGCTTTATGTCCGTGCAATGGACCATTCCCTTGGCGCTTTGTTAGCCCAGAACAACGAAGCAGGCTATCTAATACCTCAGCAGGATGATGGTTGGGGCCGAACACCGGTACAACCCATGGAAAAAGAGTGTCTAGTCTTGGTGTTCGCCATCCAGAAGACTCGCCACTATGTCTCGGGACAAACAATCCATGTCATCTCCCGAGTCAATCCACTCAGAATTCTTATGACAAAACCAGGAGTGCTAAACTCTCGGTTGGCTACGTGGGCGATATTATTGACACCATATGACATGGTATTTGTACCACAAAAGGCTATCAAGTGCCAAGCATTAGCCGACTTTCTAACCGCGCACCCAATCCCAGAATCATCCAGGCTCTACGAAGGTATTCCCGATGAGGTGCAAGAAGTAAACATTACCGAAGAAAGCCCGGTTTGGTAGATGTTCTTCGATGGTGCTTCCAGAACAGGCCCCAAAGGCCAAATTATCGCAGGAGTGGGGGTGGTCTTAATCTTTTCCGACAAAATGGTCATCCAGCACGCCTATTCTCTTTCAGAGCCCTGCTCCAACAATATTGCGGAGTACAATGCCCTCATCATGGAGATTTTGTGTCATAACCCGTACCCTAGAGTAAGGGCACGAGACGTGGGTACATCCAGCCTACGCCGCATTGTCGGCGGTAGAACGCTGTCCTAGGTCAACATAAATCTAACAATATATCTCTAAACAGTTTATACTCCCCGAATGGGGGTGACATAACAGTAAATAAACTCAATCACAACTAAGGAAGAAGAAAGCACGATATGATATGGTACTCAAGGAAAACAGATGATAAAGTAGTCTAAGATAACATCCCAACAATATCCAGAGTACAAACTCAGCTACAGTATGAAAGAATATATACAACTCAGAAATCTCTGAACAGAAGTAAAAGTCTTGCTAAACAGTCTCATGACAACATGAAATAAGATAAGCCTAACTAAACTAGTCTAGGCAATGGGGGTGATGTCCTCGGCTAGAGCTGGGTCCTCCTGAGGGTCCAGCTCCTAAGTGTCGTCTAGGGCTGCCCCGTAGAAGGTATCCACACAGGCCTCCTCCTCGTCCTCTGTAATATTTTCAACAGGTCCAGTCAGGACAGGAGCGAGCACAATACATCTCTACAGATCATAGCAGGTTAGAAAATATAAACATGCAGTAGAGTAAGATACAGGTACTGAAGAATACAGTATATAAACAGAGAGAGAGAACTGTAATAGAAATATCTACTATAAGTAAAGAACTAACAGTGTCTAGTGAGTCAGAGTACAGGATAGCACATGTGAACAGAACAAATTTGTACATGATCTACAGTAAGGAGTTTTACATGATCTACACTACTATGGAATTGTTCACATGACTACTAGCACTCCCCCGTTTCCCTAATCAATACACAAGGATCTAAGCAGGTTATGTTATTATACATGATATCACATGGGGGCCCATGAAAGGGTACACATGATATTATACATGAGGGCTCCGTGAACATGAGAGTACATGATTCAAAGGAGTATACATGTATGGTGAAAGCACAGGAGTACATGATGAAAGTGAAACGCACATGACACAATGTACCCGATGCTCCCGAGGGGGATAACATCGCATGAAGAGATCCATATAGTACCAATCCGTGATAATGTCGTGACAGCATCAAGTAAAGTAATCTAAAGCAGGAAAATAATTCTAAGCAGGATATGAAATGATCAAAGAATGTACTCGCCTGGTATCTGAGTGTCCAATATGAAAGTACTGTCCGTGGAGTGGTGTCTGGCTCCTAATCAGAACAGCACAAGTCACAACTAGTCTAAAATGGTAAAATAAAGTTCTACTATACACTCTACATGAGTCTAGGTCAATCTAGGCCAAAGTCAACTCTTGGTCAACTCTGGTCTGTAGGCAGCGGAATAATGCTAATTAAAAAAAAGTTAGCAGCAAGATCACAGAATAATAATCACAACTAAGTAAAGTAAAGGCAGAGATAAGAATACAAAAGCAAAGACAGCGATGTATACTAGTTTCCCTCTGTTGAGGACTAATCCAGTCGATAGAACTCTTGCTACCAGTTGAATCCACTATTGGCAAAACTACAAGTTTTCTTACGAAGTCCTTGCAACTTCTACAACGCGAGCTTTGATACGAAGAACTCGTCCAACTTCAAATGTGAAGAGGTATTCTTCAATCAAGCCTTCTGATTACAATCTCTCAGAAACTTCTAAACCGTACCGCACTGGCAAATCGACTAGAGGATTATAATTGGCTTAGGATCTGAAATTTAAAGCTCGAGAAAAACTCTTTGGAAGACTGAAAGCTTTAGATATAGAGAAGATTGAAAGTGAATGAGTGAGTTGAAATGATCGAAATCCTTCTCTATTTATAGGAATTCCAAAGACAGAATTCTGGCAGAATTCGGGCAGAATTCGGGCAGAACTCTATGAGAAAATCTCGGTCAAATCCGCAACTGCAGGAGGACCAAGTTCCAGAGAATTCAAAAATCAAACGGCCACCAACCGAACTCTAGCCGAACTCTGGCCGAGTTCTGTCAGGGTTAGGTTAGGTTTTAAAATTAGTTTTTGGGGATTTTTGAAAACCTTTTTGAAAACCTTTTTGAAGCTTTTGTTTAAAAGAATTTTTTCAAAACAAAGGATATTTTTAAAAGTATTTTGAAAACATTTTGGAATAACCTATTTGCCAGTACGACTCGGTGTACAACGTATTCCTAGACTCAATAAAATGGAAAATATATTGCTCAAAGGAAATACAGACTCGAACAGGCAAACATAGCTTCGGTCTTGAACTGTGTAGATATCTGTTCTTGTTCATGTCCAAGAGTCCGATATATCCTGACTAGCTTCATATATCGAGACAGAGTTTGATCAATTATTAAAATCAGGTTGACCAAATGACCAATGGGCCAACAATCTCCTCCATTTTGATAATTGACAAACTATGAATGATATAACATTTAAGCTTGAAATAAAATCATTTAAGCTTGAAATAAAATCAAAAATTGTTCATGTCCTGCATTTTCTCAAAAGAATGTTAGATCTTTATTTTTCTCCCCCGTTGTCACTTAGCAAAATAATTGCAAAAGAGTAAAAACTCCCCCGCAATCAATGCATAAATAACAAACAGTGAAGAAACACAAGAAAATAAACATGATAAATGATAGTAAAGAAAATTTGAATAACATCACATGCATGTATTTGTACTCTGGCAGTTTATAATAAACAAAGAATTATATCACAGGCAGTTTATAGTTGAGAAGCAAATAAAGAAATGCTAAGTAAATAAACTGATGTGAATCATAAACTACGATTCTCATAAAGATGAAAAGATAAAACAAATCCAGTACAAGTCCTCAAAAAATACTGATAATAAAGTCTGAAAATAGAAAAATTTAGAATGTCGGAGCATTTCCAAGTATACAGTAGATAATGTCTAAGTCTCAAAAAGAAACATATCACAACTCCTCCTCATCATCATCATCATCAACATCAGTATGATAACCAGCATGTCCAGAAGGACCAACTCCAGAGGTACCCGCGCCAGAAGGGTGAGGAGGAGCGCCAGTGTAAAACTCACCAACATAATCACGAGGAGGAGCACGGTCAGAACGGTACCAATCATATGCGTTAACGGGCTGGAAGTAGGCATGAACAGCCTCATCCTCACAGCGGTAACCAAAAAAAGCTGGATCTCTAGGAATGGAACCGGCTGAATGTCCTGTCTGGGCGAACCGAAGATCAGCTAAGGAATTTGCAATCGCCTGATAACGGGTGACGTCGCGGAACTCACGTTCGCGGGCCATGTCCATCATAGAGACGTGCAAATCTGAAAGGTGCTGGTGTATGCCCTCAAAAGTCATAGCAAACTACTGAGGAGGTGGAGGAGGTGGAGCAGTAGGAGGAGCAGATGCAGTCATACTGCGACGAAATAACTTGAGAACCTTGGGCTCAGGGTCTTGAGCACAAGTAGATAAGTCAATGTCGAAACGTTGAAAGATGCGTGGGAGAATCATCGCATAAGAGAGATTTCTATCTCTTGCACGACAACGTCCCATCATCTGAATAATGGTCTTAAGGGCAGAAAATGGAATCCCCATAAGAATGTGATACATAGCAGATAATTCAAGAGACGTGACATCATCATTCGAAGTAGATTTCGGAAGGAGAGTAAAATAAATGATACGGTGCAATTCATAATTAAACAAGTTCAGGTTGTTTGCCTTGAACATTCCAGAGCGAACTCTATCAGGTGCACAAAGTTCAGCTTTGAAACTGGTAAGTGTCGTGCCTTCGGAGAAATCAAACTCAGTGATGTCAACAAGCGGTTCACCTTCGTTAGGAATACCAAGGATCTCCGCTAAGAGAACATCATTGAAATTGATATCTAATCCTCCAACACGTGTGGTTACATCAAAAGTGTTTAATATGATATTACAGTAAAATAGTCTAATGGCATTAGTTGCTACGGGAAAACAGAGTTTAACAAAATGTTGTAACCCTAATGCCTCAAAGAAATGGCAATGATCAGGAAATACAGTCCACTTGATGGGTGCGCCTGTGCATATGGATCTCATAGAGAAGTCTCTATACCACAGTAAGGCTTGGTCTAGGGTTTGAAAGTAAAACCCGTCGAACGCGCCATCAATAGATTGGACTGGCAAAAATAGGGAATTAGTGGGTGGATCCGAAGATGAACCTTCCTCACTTGGGTTGGTTGTCTTCTTCCTCTTAAAGGGGTTGAATCCCTTGGGTGCCATTTGTGCAAATAAAAGGAAATAGCACAAAATTGAACGGAGAGGAAACAAGGAGTTATACCTCCCGAGATCGGAGTATGTTGTAGAGAATGAAGAACTCCGCACGAATCCAAAGTTTGGATTGATTTCACCACTTAGATTGGAAGAAAAGGAGTGATGAAGAACTAGGGTTTGGGGTTCTCCTCGCGTGGCTGCTGGTTGCTGTTGATGTGGTTTAGAAGCAATGAGGAAGAAAGGCTCTCGGGTTCTGGTTATATAACCTGACACCCTCAACCGAACTCGGGCCGAATTCGGTCCGAAGTCTGGCCGAATTCGCCTGGGGTTGGTTTGAAATACTTTCTTTTTTATTGGCTCATTTCAAATATTTAATTCAAACGTTAGTAATTTCAACCTTCAATTAACATAATTAATATTATTTTATAGATTAAATATCATTACACAGCGACTGTTTCAGATTAGCTGTAGGAGTACTGTCCCAGCTGGCGGAGGTTCACCGGGGAACTCTTAAGTACCGCTTCGCTTCAACCGTAGTTGTGGTGACAGACAGACTCTTTATTGGCTTGTCTCTAACACAGTTTTTGCATATTGAAATAAAATCATAAAATAAAATTAATTAATATTATTGACATCCAAAATTCCTAATTCTCGACATAAATAATTGAAACGATCTTCCGCTAGAGGTTTTATGAAAATATCAGATAATTGATTCTCAGTATCTATGTATACAAGGTCAATATCTCCATTTTGATGATGATCTCTAAGAAAATGATGTCTAATCTCGATATGTTTTGTACGAGAATGACATACAGGATTCTTAGTCAAATTAATAGTGCACGTGTTATCACAGAAAATGGGAATATGTGTATAAAATAAATTATAGTCTTCCAAGGTTTGTTTCATCTACAAAATCTGAGCACAACAACGTCCTGCGACGATATACTCAGCCTCTGTTATTGATAGGGCTACAGAATTTTGCTTTTTACTAAACCATGAGACTAAAGCCTTGATTAAGAAATGACATGTGCCACTGGTACTTTTTCTATCAACTTTGCATCCAGCAAAATCTGCATCCGAATAACCAGTAAGGTCAAAGGACTTAGTTTTGGGATACCATAAGCCAACAGAAGAAGTGCCCTTAAGGTATCGAAAGATACGCTTAACTGCGCACAGATGTGATTCCTTTGGATTAGCTTGAAAATGTACACACAGGCAAACACTAAACATTATATCTGGACGACTAGCAGTTAAATAAAGTAAACTACCGATCATACCTCGATACTTACGTGTGTCGACTGGCTTGCCTTGTTCATCAATATCAAGCTTTGTTGAAGTTGCCATCGGAGTGCCAATAGGTTTGACATTGTCCAGATCAAACTTCTTTAGCAAATCTTTTGTGTACTTGGCTTGATTTATGAACGTCCCATTGTCAGTTTGTTTGATTTGCAGCCCGAGAAAGAATTTCAGCTCTCCCGTCATGCTCATCTCAAACTCATTCTGCATACACTTAGAAAATTCTTGACACAGAGATTCATCAGTAGATCCAAAAATGATATCATCTATATAGACTTGTATTAAAAGAAGCTTACCATTAAAGGACTTAATAAAAAGTGTAGTGTCAACCTTGCCTTTTGAAAAACTGTTGTCAAGTAGAAAAGAGCTTAGACGATCATACCAAGCACGAGGGGCTTGTTTCAAACCGTATAAAGCTTTCTTCAACTTGAAAACATGATCAGGGTTTTTAAAATCTGTGAAACCTGGAGGTTGTGCTACAAAAACTTATTCTTTTATAAAACCATTTAAAAATGCACTCTTGACATCCATTTGAAATAATTTGAAATTATGAAAACATGCAAATGCACATAACATGCGAATGGATTCTAATCTCACAATTGGGGAATAAGTATCATCGTAGTCGATACCTTCTTCTTGATTGTATCCTTGAGCTACGAGTCGAGCCTTATTACGAGTCACTAAACCATTCTTATTAAGTTTATTTCGGAATACCCAACGGGTGCCAATGACCGAACGATCAATAGGCTTGGGAACAAGTTCCCAAACTTGATTCCGTTCAATTTGGTTTAATTCCTCTTGTATAGCATCTATCCAAAAACTATCACTACATGCTTCATCAATAGTTTTGGGTTCTAGCTATAAAATAAATGCAACACTAGAAACAATATCTCTACTGGATGTACGAGTACTTACACCTTTGGTAATGTCACCAATTACCAAATCCTTTGGATGATCAGCCGTAAATTTTAATCTTTTCGGCAGACTCTGAAGGTAGCTGGTTCCTAGATCTTCTCTAGGAGGATCAGCTAGTGCCAACCTTGTTTGAGAATCAGCTTTTGTTGAGCTTGGTACAGTTGGATCTTCGTCATTGTCATCGATAGTCATTTGATTCAATTCATCAAAAGTGACGTTGATTGACTCTTGGATGATCATGGTTCGTTTGTTGAAGACTCTGTATCCTTTGCTCTTGGCCGCATAACCTAAAAATATACCTTCATCGGCCTTTTCGTCAAACTTTCCCAAATTGTCTTTTGTATTAAGAATAAAACATTTACAACCAAATATTCTAAAATATGAAACAGAAGGAATTCTACCAAACCATAACTCAAATGGAGTCTTCTTCGATTTGGGTCGAATTAGAACTCTATTGAGAATAAAACAAGCTGTATTGACAGCTTCAGCCCAAAAATATTTGGGTAGACTAAACTGGTTTAACATTACTCTAGCCATTTCGGATAGAGTTCTGTTCTTACGTTCTACAACTCCATTTTGTTGTGGAGTTCTAGGGCAGGAGAACTCGTGTACAAAACCGTGTATGACACAAAAATGCTCAAACTCTGCATTCTCGAATTTGCCACCATGATTGCTTCTAATACGAGTGATCATGTAACCTTTTTCATTCTGAACTTTCTTGCAAAAGGCGACAAATTCGGATAATGCATCATTCTTGCGTGTCAAGAAGTATACCCACGTGTATCTAGAGAAATCATCTACAATTACAAAAGCATAAAGTTTACCTCCGAGGCTAGCAACTCTGCTAGGGCCAAATAATTCCATATGAAGTAATTGTAGAGGTCTAGTAGTACATACTGCGTTTACTGACTTGAATGTGGATCTGGTAGCTTTGTTCTTTTCACATTGGCTGCATACCGTATCCTTCTTGAATGTAATGTCCGGTAAATCGCGTACTAGCTTCTTTGTGGATAATCTTGATATTGTATCCATATTTGCGTGACCGAGTCTCATGTGCCACAGATGACTCTCATCACTTTTAGCCATTAAGCATCTACCTGAAATGTTAGTTTCTTCCAACAAATAGAAAACATATATGTTGTCTTCCCTGATACCTTTAAAGATAGTACTACCAGTTGAGCTATCAACTATAGTACATTTGTCTTTGCCAAAGTTGATGCCATAACCATGATCAGCTAGATGACTTACGCTGAGTAGATTATGTTTCAACTCGGTAACCAGACAGACATCCTTAATCATAGGATAGGGAGACTTACCAACATCACCGATACCAATAATATACCATTTCAAGTTATTACCGAAGGAGACATAGCCTTCCTTCTTTTTCTTCGACAGTGTTGCAAATAGTGTAGTGTCACCGGTCATATGCCGTGAACAACCGCTGTCGAGGATCCATTTGCTTTTAGCATGTGAAAGGTGTTCCACCTACAAAACAGTTTGCAGATGAAACTTTTGGTACCCATTTCTTGTAGGGTCCTGAAATGTTAGCCTTTGGTATCCAAGCATAAATATTTAAATCAACAAGCTTTCTGATTCTACATACAGATGAAATATGACCAATGAGGCCACAATAATGACATTTTGCATGTCGAGTGTTGAAAGCTGAGTGGTGTGCATGGTTGGTAGATTTAGGTTTTCTAGTATAGAAGAAAGCATACCTATAATCCTGTTTGGGCTTAACCTTTTGGGGTAAAGGTTTGATAGGGTTAGGTCTGACAGTATTTGGCTTAGGAATGTTCCGATTTTTCGGTAAGTGACACGTGTTAGGGAAGGAAGCAGCAATCTCAGGCTGTTTTCCTAACCTAATTTCCAATCTTTTGGAAGTGTCATACAACTTAGTATAATCAGAAGTGAGTGTTTCTATTCTGATTTGTGCACTTTGAAGACTTTTCTTCTCTTTAGAAAGTTCTTCCTTGAGTTGGTCAATAACTTTGTCTTTCTCTTCAGATGACTTGGTAGTCTCGTGTAATAAGAGCTTTATTGAAGAAAGCTTACTAGACTCACTAACATTATTTCTAACCTCAGCTAGTAGGTCGGTAAGTCTACCTATTTCACCTTTGTACTCTTTGAGTACCTTCTTAGAGGTCTGATACTTGCTACGCAGTTTCCTGTAATCAGTCATCAGTTCACTAAAGGCATCTCCTAATTTCTCAAAGGTGAAGTCATCATATGTATCAATTACAGGTTCAGTAGGTACCTGATCGGATGCCATAAAGCATACGTTTGCAGCGTCTTCTGATTATTCGTCTTCTGAGTCGCTGGCTTCACTTTCATGCCATATGCTGGTGTTGGCATACTTCCATGATGTTGATCTTTTCAGGTTCCCTTTTTCATACCTGTTGCTCTTCTTGTTTGATGATGAGTTTGTAGGACAATCTTTCTTCATGTGTCCCTTCTTCTTGCAGCCATAGCAGACAGCATCATCTTGATACCAGTTGTTGCTGTTGTTTTCTTTGGCTCTCTTCTCATGTCTCATGAATCTCTTAAATTTCCTTGCTAGGAGTGCTTGATCTTCAGCATCAGATTCACTACTGTCTGAGTCACCTTCAGCAGCTTTTCTGTGCTGAGCCTTGAAAGCGATCATCTTCTCCTCTAGTGCAGGCTCTTCAAAATCTTGTAGCTCCAGTTCATGAGTGAGTAGCTTACCCATGAGTACTTCGAGGGACATAGTTGTGAGGTCGTTCCCTTCAATAATTGCAGTAGCCTTTGGAATCCAGTTCTTGGTAAGTGCTCGCAGGAGTTTGTGAATCTTTTCATGGTTACTGTACTCTTTGCCTAGGGAGGACAAAGGATTTACAATATCCAAGAATCTTTCGAACATCTGAGTAACTGTTTCATTGGGCTTTATCTTGAATATCTCATACTCTTGAGTAAGTCTGCTGACTTTAGATTCTTTGACTTGAGTCGTGCCTTCATGTGTGACTTCAAGTAGCTTCCATACTTCATTAGCCGTTGTGTAGATAGATACCCTGTTAAATTTAGTTCTGTCTAAAGCACAAAATAGAGTGTTAATAGCACGTGCGTCAAGACTGGCCTTTTTTTTTCCTCCTCTGTATATCTGCTATGGGGTTTTTCAACTAAAACTCTATCAACATTTATACGAGGTGGCTTTTGATAGCCATCAATAACAATAGACCATAAATCAAAGTCAAGAGATTTCAAGAAGAAACTCATCCGTGTTTTCCAATAGGTATAGTTCGTACCATCAAACAGTGGAGGTCTGTTTGTGGCCTGGCCTTCACTTGTGAATTTCACAGTTGCTATGTGTTGTGCTGTGATCTATATAACAATTAATTAAATAAATAAATAATTGCAATGTTACCTTGCTTTACCTGTAACACCCGCTCTGATACCAATTGTAGGAACAATTGGTATCAGAATATAATACCTCTAGATGGAGAACCTGCTTTGATACCAATTATAGGAACGAAATCGTAAAGCACAATACTCTAGAGGGGGGTGAATAGAGTAGGCAGCGGAATAATGCTAATTAAAAAAATGTTAGCAGCAAGATCACAGAATAATAATCACAACTAAGTAAAGTAAAGGCAGAGATAAGAATGCAAACGCAAAGACAGCGATGTACACTGGTTTCCCTCTGTTGAGGACTAATCCAGTCGGTAGAACTCTTGCTACCAGTTGAATCCACTATTGGCAAAACCGCAAGTTTTCTTACGAAGTCCTTACAACTTCTACAACGCGAGCTTTGATACGAAGAACTCGTCCAACTTCAAATGTGAAGAGGTATTCTTCAATCAAGCCTTCTGATTACAATCTCTCAGAAACTTCTAGACCATACCGCACTGGCAAATCGACTAGAGGATTGTAATTGGCTTGGGATCTGAAATTTAAAGCTCGAGAAAAACTCTTTGGAAGACTGAAAGCTTTAGATATAGAGAAGATTGAAAGTGAATGAGTGAGTTGAAATGATCGAAATCCTTCTCTATTTATAGGAATTCCAAAGACAGAATTCTGGCAGAATTCGGGCAGAACTCTATGAGAAAATCTCGGTCAAATCTGCAACTGCAGGAGGACCAAGTTCCAGAGAATTCAAAAATCAAACGGCCACCAACCGAACTCTGGCCGAGTTCTGTCAGGGTTAGGTTAGGTTTTAAAATTAGTTTTTGGGGATTTCTGAAAACCTTTTTGAAGCTTTTGTTTAAAAGAATGTTTTTCAAAACAAAGGATATTTTTAAAAGTATTTTGAAAACATTTTGGAATAGCCTATTTGCCAGTACGATTCGGTGTACAACGTATTCCTAGACTCAATAAAATGGAAAATACATTGCTCATCTGGCCGAACTCTGGCCGAGTTCTGTCAGGGTTAGGTTAGGTTTTAAAATTAGTTTTTGGGGATTTCTGAAAACCTTTTTGAAAACCTTTTTGAAGCTTTTGTTTAAAAGAATGTTTTTCAAAACAAAGGATATTTTTAAAAGTATTTTGAAAACATTTTGGAATAGCCTATTTGCCAGTACGACTCGGTGTACAACGTATTCCTAGACTCAATAAAATGGAAAATACATTGCTCAAAGGAAATACAGACTCGAACAGGCAAACATAGCTTCGGTCTTGAACTGTGTAGATATCTGTTCTTGTTCATGTCCAAGAGTCCGATACATCCTGACTAGCTTCATATATCGAGACAGAGTTTGATCAATTATTAAAATCAGGTTGACCATATGACCAATGGGCCAATATGGTCAACCCTAGAAGTCAAACTTGGTCAACTATGGTCAAACTAGGTCTAACAAGTCTAAACTAGGTCTAATAAGGCTGTACAAGCCCAATCTAGGCTCACCAAGATATACAAGCCTGGACCAAGCTATACACACATTACCTAGGCCTATTCTTAACACATGTATATATATTACCTATATATAGTAAATACACAAGTTGTATATATATGTGACATATATATATATATATATATATATATATATATATATATATATATATATATATATATATATATATAATATATATATATATATATATATATATACTTGTATAACCCATACATCCTATGTAGGTATCTAAACTAGATACCCAAATATTTACACAACTACCATATATATATATACACACATTACATTATATATATATTACCTATTAGCATATATGTACCTAGGAAAAATAGGATATATATATAGAGGGGTATGTGTGAGAGAAGAATGTGAGAGTGGGTGAGGGGAAAGTACAAAACAGTGTGGGTGTGTAAATGGAAAAATCAGAATTAGTGAAGGGGTGTGTGAGTTAATGAAGACAGGGTAATGGCAAAAACCTGTGTGTTCCAGTGCGTGTGGAAGTGGGCTGAAACATGTGACAGGGAATGGGAATAGGTAGGAATGTGAATGCAAATGTGTGTGTGTGACTGTGAGTGATGAGGGAAACAAATGTGTGTGATAGCTAATATGAAATTGAAATCTGGAAACAGTGGCAATGTATACATATGCATAAACTGGAAATAGTGGCAGCAGTTTTAATGTGCAGGAATTAGAGTTCAACTCATTTTGAAAACACAAATATCACTTAACACCCAACTCAGTATCTCAGGTTTTAATGAAACTCAGGAATCAATAATCCTTTAATCAATCTTAGCTAAACAGTGAAGGAAATGGGAAGGAACCCAGTTCATTGCATTAGAGTATCAGTGTACTCACTGGTTACTCTATCAGTAAACAGAAAATTCAAAATCCAACTTAATGATCAAAAACCACATTCACAACCAAAGGCTAAATTCGAAATAAAATATTTCAATAATGTGGATCAACACATAAGTAGGGGGGTGATTTACAGTAAAGACAACATCAAACAGTAGGAAACTAATGTTCAGAATTGGAAAAACAAATATCAATGAATTGGTATCAGTGTATTGCCATAACCAAGTGTTCGAAACCAAATCCTCATAAAAACCTAAATTAACATGTAAACCTATTCTATATATATTATACATCATAATTAGGATCTATTTAGCAAGAGAAATCATGAATTAAACTGTCTAAATGAAAATAGAACAAAGGAACCACACTGAACACTGACACACACAGTTCACGAACAGTACATACACGAATCCGTGTCCGACACGACACGAGGGTTCATGACACTTTACGAACCTCGTGTCAGTCACGAGTATGACACGTGTGTCGAGTCTCGTGTCATATCATCGCCTGTCGTGTCCGCTACAGCCCCCGAGTAGCAGGGGAGGACTGTAGCAGCGTGCGCGCGTGTGGGCACCGCGTGTCCACGTGCCTGTGTTGACTCGACGCAACACGAAAGTGTGCTCAGTGCAATAGAAATATGTAAGCGAGATTAATACCTAACTTCCTATTCCAAAACAATTCACAAAATCAAACGAAATACCCTTTGAGGCATTTCGTCGAACACATTCAAGTACACGCTGGTACGTATCCAAAACAGACACGAAACCTATGAAACTTGACACGAAACCTATGAAACTTGACACGAAACCAATGCAACCACCTAGGGGACTCCTAGGGCTTCCTAAATGTATAAAGAAATCGAAATTTCAGTGAGTACTGAAGAAGTTACCTATAGATGAAATTTCTAGAAAATCCCCCTTTGTTGAGCTCCTCTCCTTGATATCCCAATCCAACAAATCAATATCAAACTGAAATAAAACTCCAATAACAGCAAGTATAGGTATATTAAAACCTAATGGAAGAGATTTGAATGAAAAAGGACATGAAAAGGAATTTCTATGGATTAAATGAAGTAGGAACAAACCTCTTTCTAACTTGATCTTTCCTAGAAGAGGCAACCCTAAAATTAAGAGAGTATTTATAGGGTGGGGTTCCCAAAGAGGATATGGTGGCCGGCCACAATGTCTAGGGCTAGGGTTTTGTAATTTCTTGGGCTTTGGGCCAATCTACAAGGCTATGACTTAAGTTGATTTATCAATGGTTCTAAATCATAAGTCATGACTTATGACTTTCTAATTCCTATTGCTAACTAGAGTCTATTGACCAAACTAAGGGTTAGCTTAGGTTAGACTAGAGTCATATAACCTAACCAAGTCCATACTAACTAGGGTTAGCTTCTAGGTTGGTCTACAAGGGTCAAAACTAGTCAAAGTCAACCTAGTCAACCCTCATCCAAACAATTCCAAAATAATTCCTAAAAATTCCCATAAATTCAAATAAATTCTAATAAATTCAAATTACCTCAAAATGTCAAAAATACTCTCAAACTAGAAATGTGGTAGTGACAAATCTACCCTCCTTAAATGAATTTTGTCCTTGAAATTGAAAGGCGAATTACAACTGATGAGAAGGATAGAAAGTATACCTCACGGTCCAAAAAGATATGGGTAGCGCTCGCACATCTCATCCTTTCGCTCCCAGGTAGACTCTCCTGGAGAATGATGCCTCCATGCGACGCATACCAAAAGTATCACCTGGTTCCTCAGAACCTTCTCCCGTCGATCCAGAATCTCCACTGGCTGCTCTGGATAGCTGAGAGAAGGCCCAACCTCAATCTCTGAATGATCGAGCACATGGCTAGGGTCAGCCGCGTACCGTCTCAACTGTGATACATGGAATACATTGTGGACCCCCACTAACACAGGCAGCAAGTCTAGCCTGTATGCAACGTCACCGACTCTCCCGCTGATAACGAAAGGGCCGATGAAGTACGGACTAAGCTTCCCGCCTCCACCAAAACGTATCGTACCATGAGTCGGAGATATCCTCAAGAAAACCTGGTCTCTGACCTAATCACAAGCAAGGTCTCAATTAATTATAATAAACAAACATGATCAAAAAATCACAAACAACAAACCTAAATCTAATCCTACTCTAATCTGTACCTCAAACTCCAACGGCCTCCGGTGGCTATCGGCCCAGTGCCGATGTCTGTCATGTGCCATGCAAAGTCTGTCCCTGATGAGCTTCACCTTCTCGGCTGCGTCAACAACCATCTCTGGCCCCAATAAAGCTTGCTCACCAACATCATCCCAAGATAAGGGTGTACGACACCTACGCCCGTACAGAGCCTCGAAAGGTGACATCTCAATGCTGGCCTGGAAACTATTATTGTAAGCAAACTCCACCAAATGAAGATGATCCTTCCAGGAACCTCCAAAGTCCAGGACGCACGTCTGCAGCATATCCTCAAGTGTCTGAATAGTCCGCTCCGACTGTCCGTCCGTCTGGGGGTGGTATGCAGTACTAAACTTGAGCTGGGTGCCTAATCTGGTCTGCAGACTCCTCCAGAAATGGGAAGTAAAGCGACTATCCCGATCTGAGACGATGCTGACCGGAACCCCATGAATCCTGACTATCTGCCGCATATACATCTCCGCCAGCCTCTCTGTAGACGTACCCACCTTGAATGGCAAGAAGTGGGCCGATTTGGTCAACCTGTCAACGATGACCCAAATCGCCTCTTTTCCTCCTGGTGTACGCGGCAATCCTGATACGAAGTCTATAGTAATATGCTTCCATTTCCACTCGGGAATGGGCAGCGGCTGCAACAATCCACCGGGCCTCTGCCTCTCTGTCTTGACCTGCTGACAGACCAAGCACCTAGCCACGAAGCGAGCCACCTCCCGCTTCATCTCTGACCACCAAACATGCTCCTTCAGATCTCGGTACATCTTGTTGGCACCCGGGTGTATAGAGTACTGAGATCTGTGGGCCTTCTGCATAACCTGCTCCCTGAGATCTCCGCTGGGCACACATAATCTGGAACCGTGCCTCAAGGCACCATCCTCTGCAAGAGAAAACTCGCCCTCCAGCAATCCTACTCGAACCTGCTCTCGGAGACACCGCAGAGCAACGTCCTCAAACTGTACCGACTTGATCCTCTCCACCAAGTCTGACTGAATCTGCATGCCCCACATCTGCATTTGCACTCCGAACACGATCACCTAAATCCCAAGGCTCTCTAAGTCTGCAAGCAAATGCCGATCCATGGTCAAACACATGGTTGTCGGATACCTACTCAAGGCATCGGCAACCACGTTAGCCTTCCCTGGGTGATACTGAAGTAGGATGTCAAAATCCTTCATCAACTCTAGCCATCTGCACTGCCTTATGTTCAACTCCTTCTGAGTGAACACATACTTTAAGCTCTTGTGATCTGTGAAGATCTCCACCCTCTCCCCATACAGATAATACTTCCACAACTTCAGAGCAAATATCACTGCTGCCAGCTCCAGGTCGTAGGTAGGGTAGTTCTTCTCATAGGGACATAATTGCCTGGAAGCATAGGCAATCACCTTCCCATGCTGCTGCAAGACGCAACCCAGCCCCTTCCCTGAAGCATCACTATAAATAGTGAAACCACCTGATCCTGAAGGCAATGTCAGAATCGGAGCTGTCGTAAGCCGCTTCTTCAACTCATCAAAAGCTGCCCGACACTCCTCTGACCAAACGAAATCAGCATCCTTCCGGGTCAACCGAGTCAACGGTTCTGCAACCCGGGAGAAATCCTGCACAAATCTTTGATAATATCCTGCCAGCCCCAGGAAACTCCTGATCTCTGCAACTGAAGTCGGCGCTGCCCATGCCTCAACCGCTACAATCTTCATGGGGTCGACTGAGATACCATCTCCAGTCACCACATGCCCCAAAAAGTCCATCCGATCCAAGAAGAACTCAAACTTGGAGAGCTTCCCGTAAAGCTGCTCCTTCTTGAGAGTCTCCAGCACGATCCTCAAATGCTCCTCGTGCTCCTCCTCAGTCTTGGAATATACCAAGATGTCATCAATGAACACCACCACAAACTGATCCAGATACTGGTGGAACACCTTGTTCATAAGGTTCATAAACACTGCTGGTGCATTGGTTAGCCCAAACGGCATAACCAAAAACTCAAACTGCCCGTACCGCGTCCTGAAAGCGGTCTTGGGAATATCCTCCCCCTTCACCTTCACCTGGTGATATCCCGACCTCAGATCAATCTTGGAAAATACCTGAGCTTCGTTCAACAGGTCAAAAAGATCGTCGATCCACGACAGTGGGTATTTGTTCTTGATCGTGAGGTTGTTGAGTGCCCTATAGTCAATACACATCCGTACTGACCCATCCTTCTTCGGCACAAACAACACTGGTGCACCCTATGGCGACGAACTCGAGCGGATGAAGCCCTTGTCCTGTAGCTCATCCACCTGCTTCTTCAACTTCACCAGCTCGCTGTTGTTCACCCGATAGACATGCTGAGAGATGGGCTACGCTCCTGGAACCAAGTCTATCGAGAACTCTATGTCTTTTTCTGGTGGCAATCCCGGCAACTCCTCTAGGAAAACATCCATATACTCTGCTATCAAGGGGTGTGGAATCGCCTGCTCCTCGACCGAGACTCCACAGAAGACTCCGCTGCTCTGCTCTGCCTGACGTCTGGAGTACTAGAACTCTGGCTCCCCCGGCGCTCTGAAGAGAACTCTACCCTCTCTGCAATCAATGCTGGTGTGGTGCCTGCTCAACCAATCCATGCCTAGTACTATATCGTAGTTCGGTAATGGCATTACGAGCAGGCTCACGTCTAACTCACGGCCTTCCAAAACTACTCTCCGACCCTTACAAACATCACTCACGAGGATAATGCCACCCCCGGTCGTGATCTTGTAAGTCCTAGGCAACGATTCAGCTATGATACCGTATCTAATCGCAGAAGATACTGATATGAAGCTATACGAAGCACCGGAATCGAATAATGCAAAAGCTGGACTGGAGTCGAGAAGAATTGAACCTGCAATCAGCTCTCCGATGGCCTCCGTATCCTTTGCTGCCATGGCGAATCCTTGCCCCTGCTGGCCTCCCCTGGCCTGCTGCTGGAGCTGGACAAACCTCTGCTGCTGTGTCGGCAGGGCTGGTCCCCTCTGTTGGCCTGCTGCTGTCCTGGCTCCTCCTCCCTGGGCTGCTCGTCCCCCAGACCTAGCACAATCCCTCAGCTGGTGATCTGCCGCTCCACAAAAAAGGAACTTCCCGAGCCTCTTTCTGCACTCGTTCCATCTATGTCCTGGCTTCTTGCAGAAGGTACAACTGACTGTCTGCTGCCTGGGTGCCTGATGCTGAAACTGCTGCTGGTGAACTGGCCTCTGCTGGATCGACTGTGGCTAGAACTGCCTCAGCTGCTGGTGCTAAAAGTGGGGCCTCTTGGCCTGGCCTCCACTGCTACTTCCTCCAACTGGGTCTCGCCCCCTCTTGAGCCTAAGCTTAAGATCATCCTCTGCCAACAAGGCTCCCATCAAGATCTCCTCGAATGTGGCATCCATGTTGCCCTTGGTCAAGGACTTGACCTCCTTGACTAGACCCTTCTGGAACCTCTGGGCCTTTGCCGTCTCGCTCAAGCCCTCTAAGAACCTGCCGAGGCGGCCAAACTCCCCTGCGTACTCCTCCACTGAAAGACTCCCCTGGACTAGGCTCTCGAACTGTGACTCCAAGGCTCTGAGTGCTGAATCTGGGAAGAACTTCTTCTTGAAGAAACCCTTGAACTCCTCCCAAGTCTGTCCAGCTACCCCTACCCTGGGGTCTGACTGATACCAGGTGCGAGCAAGATCTTGCATCCGGCTAGCTGCGGCCTCAATTTGGAGATCTGCTGGTATCCGGGCCAGACGGAAGATCTCCTTTATATGCTCGATCTACTCATCCGCATATAGTATCCCCTCTGTCCCAAGAAAGTCTCTGGGGCTCATCTTATGGAACTGCTCTATCCCCGGTATCCTCGGCTGCTGAACCACTGGTCGAGCTGCAACCGTCGTAAGGGCCAACTCCATGCCCCTGTCCTGTTGAGCCTGCTGCCGGTCCATGAACTGCTGGAAGTACGCAAACATCTGCGCTGTATCCACGTATCCTGTAGGCGACGGCTGCTGGAAGGGCTCCTCTGCGATGACTGGGTCCTGCCTCCGAGCCGGTGGAAGCATACCCCCTGTTGCTGCTGCCGAGGTCTCAATACGAGCAGAGGTGGCAGGAGCTGCAGTCCCCTGTCCCTGCTGTACTGGCTGAGAGGTAGCAGTCCCCTCTATAGCATCCCCATGAATGGTACGCTACGATCGAGTCTCTACCATTCTGAAGATAGACAAACAAGAGTATCAATTTTGAGAAAGAAGCAAAATAACAAAAGCGGACAATTAAAATTCAAGAGATCAGCTGACAATAAGGATTTAGATGGCAACAAAAGAATTTTTCCTAATGTGATTGAGTACCTTAATAATTAACGTCCTATATCCTACTGCAGGCTGTAGTGATACTCTAGTTCGAAAACCACTACACTTCTAGTCTGGACCAGCATGGGCCACCACTAAAAATGTGTCACGACCCACACCCTAGAGTAAGGGCACGAGACGTGGGTACGTCCAGCCTACGCCGCAGTGTCGGCGATAGAACGCTGTCCTAGGTCAACATACATCTAACAATATATCTCTAAACAGTTTATACTCCCCGAATGGGGGTGACATAGCAGTAAATAAACTCAATCACAACTAAGGAAGAAGAAAGCATGATATGATATGGTACTCAAGGAAAACAGATGATAAAGTAGTCTAGGATAACATCCCAGCAATATCCAGAGTACAAACTCAGCTACAGTATGAAAGAATAGATACAACTCAGAAATCTCTGAACAGAAGTAAAAGTCTAGCTAAACAGTCTCATGACAACATAAAATAAGATAAGCCTAACTAAACTAGTCTAGGCAATGGGGGTGATGTCCTCAGCTAGAGCTGGGTCCTCCTGAGGGTCCAGCTCGCAAGTGTCGTCTAGGGCTGCCCCGTAGAAGGTATCCACACAGGCCTCCTCCTCGTCCTTTATTATATTTTCAACAGGTCCAGTCAGGACAGGAGCGAGCACAATACATCTCAACAGATCATAGCAAGTTAGAAAATATAAACATGCAGTAGAGTAAGATACAGGTACTGAAGAATACAGTAAGTAAACAGAGAGAGAGAACTGTAATAGAAATATCTACTATAAGTAAAGAACTAACAGTGGCTAGTGAGTCAGAGTACAGGATAGCACATGTGAACAGAACAGATTTGTACATGATCTACACTAAGGAGTTTCACATTATCTACACTACTATGGAATTATTCACA
The DNA here is from genome assembly GCA_029216955.1 of Iris pallida. Classification (NCBI taxonomy): domain Eukaryota; kingdom Viridiplantae; phylum Streptophyta; class Magnoliopsida; order Asparagales; family Iridaceae; genus Iris; species Iris pallida. The sequence goes on from JANAVB010018198.1 coordinate 5,279,885, forward strand.
TGACTACTAGCACTCTTCCGTTTCCCCAATCAATACACAAGGATCTAAGCAGGTTATGTTATTATACATGATATCACATGGGGGACCATGAAAGGGTGTACATGATATTATACATGCGGGCTCCGTGAACATGAGAGTACATGATTCATAGGAGTATACATGTATGGTGAAAGCACAGGAGTACATGATGACACTACTAGGATAAGGGCTTTAGGCCACAAAATTTGGGACGACAAAAATAATTTAGTCGCTCTAACTAATCTTTAGCGACTAAAAAATTTGATTGTTACCTAAAGTTCTCCAGATTGACAAAAATAATTTCAAATTCCCTAACGACTATTAATTAATTTGGGCCGACCAACAAGTTGGTCGCAAAAAACTCTAAGACGACTACGTAAAAAATTCATCGACTAAAGTAGAGCAAGAATACGAAATTTTTTACCAATTATTTTTGCGAGGATGAATATTCTTAGACGACTATTAATTTAGTGGGAACAGATTTGAAAAAAAAAAACTTACAAACCTAAAATTCTTTAGCCAGGAAAGATAATAATGTGGCAAAAGATATTAAAAAATTTATTTCAAAATTAGAAACTTTTATTCTTTTGCCAGGAAAAAAGAAAGAGAGATAATTATGTGGCAAAAGATATTAAAAACTTTTATTTCAAAATTAGAAAAGGATGAGAATTTCAGGTCTTCAATCCCGTTTTCATCTGCCAAACCCGCCAATCCTAAAATATTTCAATCCCCGCCAACCCAAAATAGGTTAGATCCCGCCACCCAAAATCGAGATCATGCCAAAAAAATAGGTCTTCAATCCTAAAGGAGTTCAAAATAGGTCTTCAATCCAATCTTTATTCATATTTGATTTCTAAATTTAGGTATTGGATTCTACATAAATTCCTCCAGAAGAAAACCAATTCCACCGCCGTACGTCCAGAAGAAGAGAAGAAAGTATTACAAACGAAATTATTAGGGCAAGCAAGGGCAGATCCTCGGAACCTAGACGATCCCAATTATTCTCTCGTTTCCCCACCGGTAAGTTTTGTTAATGGCAAGTTGGCAACTGCTTGATGTAATTTGTAGCCTGAAGTAGAAAACATTGGACTTGTTTTCCTTTTGTTTCAGAGTTTACTGCTTGCTGCTCCGATTTTGAGACTATAAATACAGAAGTTTCGGGTGTCTACGTTGACAGTGTTGTAAGTTAATTTTCCTCTTCTAGAAGTATTTTTTTCAGCGGTAGTTCCTTGAATATTTTGATGCTCTGCTCATCTATGTTAGGGGTTATTTCGCAATATGATATATTGTATAACTCTTAACTTAGAAGATTAGCTAAAGCTTTGTGGATTGTGTATTCCAGTTGACAATATGCATGTCAGTTCCCTTTGAGTTCGGATTATAATAATCAATCAAATAAACAATGAGGTATATTATATACGAACTTTTTTCATTGAAGGATTTATGTTTTCAATGTTGCATCTATATTAAAACTATTTGACCAAATAAACAATGATAGCATTTACAATAAATTCATATTTATTTATTTATTTATTCAACAATTTTTTTACACGCGTTCAATACACGTACACGTTACTAGTATTCTTCTTTGTTAGTTGTTATGTTTATTTTTTACGCTGTTGATTGTAGGAAATTGATTATATTCCAAATACTTCTCAATTTATTTAAGCTTCTATATCTCATGAAACCTTTTAATCTTGTTTGGTGTTGTATGATATTAAACAAGAATAGCCAAACCTTTATCCCGTTTCCCTGAGTCTGAAAACAGGAATCCTTTGTGTCATTCAGCTTACGGTAAGTGAGGCACCTCAAATAAAAGTCCTAAGTCTGTTTTTGAATCAAAACCTAGAGGGAATGCCAATGCAGTTCTGTTGGTTGATCCTGCACTCATGGAAGAGATTGAGGTATGTCCTAGTCGCACCATCTGTAGCTTGGAATGACTCACTTGTTTAACCCATAAGAGAACAATAGACGTTAGAATGATGACCCTCATCATGTGATAAACACATGTAATGATAAATATGGTTGTTGTCTAGTGTTATAGAAACCACATTTCTACTTATTGTAGTCTCTATTGTTCAAAGTGACTTATATGGGAAGAATTCATCAATGCAAATGATTGATCTCATGCCCTATGTTTGTACTCGGGGTACCGCTTTGGATGAGCAGTTATAAGGCATACACACCATTTCTATATTTTGTTCATATTTTTGGTCAAAGTTTCGTAAGATTTAGTTTCCTATAGATGCTCCTTGTGTTGTGGTATTACATTGAGAGCATCTTGTATGCAGATATATAGGACTACCTTAGTATAGTAGGCTTAGAAGTTGGATTTTGAAATTTAGACTTTGCTAAAGATGACTCTCAGTTATTTATAAATACCCTTAAAATATACATATTATGCAAAAATTGGAGGTAAAATGATGAGAAATGGTTTATATTAATTTCAGGCGCCTAAGTGGTCCCTTTCCGTCCCCTCTCTAAACAAAATAACAAAAAAATTGAAACTGCCGATATTGATACCCATAGGAATTCGAAACTGATTCTCATATTTCGAACCTTGGCTCATATATGTTGTTGATGCCCAACTTAAAAGATAAGAATGAGTAATCTGAGATACGTATCCTTAAGTGAAAAGACAAACAACTTGCTCCTTTGCGTGTTGAGTAAAAACTTCACCAAAATATATGAATGACATAGTGAACAATGCAGGGGTAGCTTGTGCATTTTACACAAAAGTAAAGTCAACCTGATATAGGAATAGAAATAAGGAAGCCAAGCTTGTGCATTTTACACAAAAGTAAAGTCAACCTGATATTCGGCTTCAACACTAGCTCAAGATACAAAAGTCTGTTTCTTGTGTGCCAAGTGTCTAGGTGCCAGCAATAAAGGTACAATGCCCTGGGTGAACGGTTGTCAACGACACTTACCTGCCCAAACTCAGCATCAGAATAGCTGCAATAATTGAGCCTTTTGCCATATATACGTTCTCCCTCTCTATCAAACAACATTCTCCCTCTATCAAACAACATGGAGGTTGTGCCATATATACATTCTCCTTGTGGTCCCCATGAAGAAACAGTCTTCAGCTCAAGCCGATAGACAGGCCAATGATGATTGTCTGTCGAAGAAATATAACATAAATTTAGTGTGCCTGCCAGAGATAACACTTCAAAATCATCAACACCCTCTTCTTTTGTGAATCCCTGGGCAACAAGGTATACCTTGAAAGCTGAAAACTACCATCTAAATTACATTTTACTGTGTTAATACAACAACAAAATACCACATGATTACCTTTCAGAAGTTCAGCTAACACCCATTGGATATCAGATTGACGAGCAACAATCTCATGAACCATAGCCTTCATCAACTCAAACATTTGCCATCTTGTCATCTAATAAGGCATATTGCAGCCAGGTGATATCTACCTTAGAAAAATTGCATTTGTGCATACTGCATAGAGAAACCAACTCTTAAAAATAGAAGGACAACCTTAACTTCTCAGTATTTCTTCCATTTTCAAGATCCTTATCCATATCTGACACGTATCGGGCATGATACTTCATTGAGACTCCTATCAAATATCGCTCATCCTTTTTCTATTCTTCAAAGAGCGCCAAAACGTAGTTGAAAATAATTCT